>MNPL01004551.1:21904-44593 GCA_002081605.1 Tropilaelaps mercedesae
TAATTTGAAAGGCTTCTTGAACATTTTTTATTTCAAATACTCTTGAAACATGTCACGCCAAAAAATAAGACTCTTTTTAAAAAATCAACATCTCTGTCTTCGTTGAAATATGAAAAGGTTGCCTCATTTGACCCCAGTATGATACTACCGTGTAAAGTAAGTGTAAATCGCATCTCACATACTATATTCTTCAAAAAGGTATGCCCTTATTTTATATTACTTTAACTATCTCATTCAGGGAGTTGTTGTATATTGTAAGATAACCCAGTATAAGTCTGTCTGTCCAAACAATGACCCCCGACATGAGTAAAGACAATTTTAGTAGATAAGAGTGGGCCTAGTTACCTGTTTCATTCACCTATACGGTAACATAAGCAGTTGGCAAAAAATGTCCAGCAATAAGAGGGTCTAAAAGGTTTTTAGGGATTTCATTGTTAGATACGCCAATTTTGATGCCTATTAAGCCAGATCAAGTGGGACACATTCAGGTACCTTCATTGTTGGGGCGGGTAAGGTTGGAAAATCTTAATGACTCGCACAGCATTTGACCCCTACTCATAAAATCTCTTGACGACAGTTTTTTACTTAATACTAAACGCAAGGTTGGCATGATCATAAATCTATTATATGATAGTTTGGCAGTGTGATCAAATTCTAGGGTTCCTGTTCGATATTTTTTGGGGGTTTAATGCACTGGCAAGGATGCATTTCATTACTCAGAAATTCTTAGAGAATTGTACAACAACTAATGTGAAAGGTTTGCGAAATGTCTTCAGACTAACTAAACTATTGCGAAAGATTAAAGCGGGTTTATCAAAACGCTTCGTTGAATACGAGGTGCTTGAAAGACTATCTTAAAATTCTGAAAGAAAATCCAAACATTCGGCGGAGGCTTAGAGGATTAATTTAGAATGCGAAGCACGCAAATACAGAATTTTTGAAAACCTTTGAAGAAGCTTCAGGAGATATTTATAAGCTACCTGGAGCCCTCAGCAAATTTTTCAGAATCGTTATGGGGATACTCCGTGAATATTGATGCATTCCTTTCCTGACAGTGTACTGCTTATGTTTCTATAGTCGATATTAAGATAAGCCACAGACGAATGAGTTGTTGAATTTGCTTGATAAAGAACTAAAAGCACCACGCTTTCCCGTGTTATTTATTCCCGCACTGTTCAGAGCCTGCACGTATATAGCCATCTTCTTCATTAGCAAATCCAGCTTGGATCAGTCGTATTTTTTTTTTAAACACTATTGCAACAAATAAGACAGTAGGAAAAACTTGGGTTTATTCCTGAATAATACTTGTACAATTTAGAATCTACGTGCAAAATTATACACACTTCTTTGAAGCATTTAAGTTTTTTACTAGCTTTAGCGTGAATAACAACTTGATTAAGCGTTTTCTTCCATTAGGGCTTATTTTAGTCCTAATGGAGATGCAAATAAATGTATGTAACAATCTGATTCGGGCTACAATCCAAGAGAATTATTTCGTTAGTTTTGATTCGAATACTAACGAAAAGTTTCTTATCGTAACCATATTAAAGAAAGGACGTTAAAATTTGAATTATAAAAAGCTGCGAATAAAAAAATATTCAAAAATGTGTCTTACTACATTAGTACTAAATACAATTTCCTGAAAATACACGATACTAGTTTGTGGCATGTTACAAGATCATGAAGATTGTGACACAGTGGCTATAGACGGAAACCAAGACGTAAAAAGTGCATTCATACGAAATGCTCGTTTTCATCATCGAGATTTTTGGATCATTTCCATCTTTTCAGATGAATACTTCCTGGACTGTAAAACACCGGTGTCCTCATTGAGTCATTCCACCAAATTAAGATACGTTGGGTACACCTCATATTGACTTAGCAATTGTAAAGAATTTTTTGTTTTCTCTGGCATATATTTTGCCTTTGATGTGAATATGCATGTACCTTAATAGTTCCGCACCTTCAAAGACGTAAAATAGATTTATTTTTTTGGTACTTGAGAAAATCGTTTTTGCCAAGAAGCGACCTCCTAAAAAAGATTATACTTCTAAAGGGTATGCTTCTTTTTTTCCTAAGATATTAGAGCACCAGTAAAGAATGGCTTATTATTCGCGTAAAGTATGCCTACCTATTTGTCGGAGTTTCTGCTAACCTTTTAAATTAGTAAAGAATGCTTCTTATCATCATTCCATGTCCTTAAACATTCCTATCCATACCGTACTTAAGCAGTTTAGTTCACGGTCCTATTTGCAGTTTTCTGCCTAATTGGCGAGTAAAAATTATTACTTGCAAAGCGTTTTTACAGAGTACCGCGGCAACAGCGACTACTTAGAACAGCGCTAAGATCCATATGTATGTAAATACAGAGTTCTCAGAGCCATAGGTGTGAAAATGAAGCCCCTACATTTGGGTTGAAAGGCTGTGTACTGGAAGGGGCTATACATTCGCGTAAATATGAAAGGTACTCGTACCCACGTTTGCAATATCATAATACAACATCGTTGTATTATAAGGGTTGGCAGGATTCAAGTATACATTGTCAGTACGGCGCACATCGGCCTGGGATTTAACCCACACTAAGTGGTTCTTGCAGGAACGTATAATTAGGTTAAGGCTCGAGGGCAAATTGCAGGAAAAAAACACAGGGTGGTTGACCACATCTAACATTTTTCTTGTCTAATACTTTCCCGTAAAATCACAGTGCGTACGCATTTTACATTTCACGTAACATTTTTCGGTGGTAATATGAAAAAATGACAGACTTATAATTCATTACTTTGACATGACACATAGGGCAATAACCTCAAGCTCAAAAGCGATAACGGTAGGCGGTAGGTCGTGCTCCATAAAATGGTCTATTTGAAACATCAACACCCTTATGCTCCTATAACATGGTCCCTAGTATATCAATACTTACTGATAGGGTGCTAAAAAGAGTTTTTTAGATTTTGGATGCTGTTAGTTTTATCATTACTTACCCGTGGCAAAATAGTGTACAGTAGTGAGTTGTGAACGCGTACTTTTAATTTCCATGCTTTCCACCACATCCGATCACTCCACTACGCCTACTATCTATGCGGTTTTGTACCTAGCAATGACGTTATCCTAACGCCGATTCCTCTCTCACAACCTTAATGTTATGGGTCAAAGATGGGCCTTAAATGAATAATCTGTTTTGTATTCCAATTTCTCATTTTAACTGCGATCATCCATCTTTAATAAAATTAATAATTAGACTCTTTGATTATAGTAACCAAGAGTCCACACAATTATAATAATGACAACAATTTAAAATGTTGAAATATTGGTTGCACGCATTAGTGAACAGATTTAAACACGGCATAAACGTGTTTATAGTTTTTTTTTATAGTTTATAGTTATTATAAAACTATGAACACTTTCAATGTATAAATGTCACAATGTAATAATAATAGTAAAGGTAAGCACGTTATTTTTATTGTAGTTAGCTGTACAAACCGCTTAGATGATTAGAGAATAACCCGTAATAGCTTGTACAATGCTATTTCAGTTTGAATATTACACAATAAAATACAATACCTTCACAGAGTAGTAAAGCGCCAACAGGTGCACCATCAAATAAGATCAATAGATGCAAAACCAAACCAAACTACTTACAAATTTACTTCTTGGAGTCTCAAGATAGCATCAATTGCAAACATGACATCCAATGACGAGTGATGAACATATTAGAAGTAGTGTTACAATAACGCAACCAGTATTATCACTTCTTTAGCAACAACAAAAAGTGACTAGCTGAATTACCAAAACGACGAATCATAATTGATCCTACCCGACATTCACAAAACGAACATAGGGGGAGCCACAATATACCTAGAATCAATTAAATTGCAGTAGTGATTTCTAACTCAACAAGTGCGACGGATCAAACATTTATCGAAAGACGACATCAAAAACATATCAAAAACAAACGACCAGAATGTGTCATCTATGCATACTAAACTGGAATTAGGTTTTTGTAATATCGTATTGGTGGCAAAATAAGTGAATGAATCTATGTATTAGTATGTCGGTTAGTCTGAAACCGTTTGAGTATTCCTGTTGTTCGAAGTCAGTTCATTAAAATGAACTCCAAACATAACACCACTTCGAACTGACGTCAGTCATGTTCACTTTCTTCCTGCGCCAACAGAGTGGTTATGAGTTAAAAAGAGTGAAGAAGAAACGACAGAAGTGAGATAAACGCGAACGTAAAATAATGAAAATGAAGTTAGAATATTTATGACTGCGTTAGTCAAATAGACTCACAAGAGACCAGCTTTGTTATTAAAACCTGTTTCGCCATTGCGGAATTCCTTCGCAAATGTTTCTGCAAATCTAACTTCACGTAAAGTTTTACACAATCACATCTCGAGAGCGAAATGCCGGGTTAAGAGAGAACTGAGAGAACTACTGTTGATCAATTTATCTGTTTAGTATTAGACATTTTTGCATAGAGTGGCATTGAGATGCATAGTGGTTCTTCGTAAGATTGCACTGCCAAATGCACCCAAGCTTTCTTCATCCAATCACTACAGTAGTACATGATAATAATATTTATAAAGTTCGCCTGACTGTGCCGCCACGGAATTTGAACTGTCGTACAGAGTTGTTTCGAATCCATGTTATACTCTGTAAACGTGTTAATTGACGGTGATGAATACTACCGTACAGTACAATTTGTTTTGTATTATATTTGTTAATTTTACCACATTCTTAAAGTCCTATTTTTATCTTCTCAGTTCACTGGTTCGCTCGACCTTTCTCTGTCCCTTCAAAAAACCTTCTCGATTAAGCGTTTGTTCATTTCAGACAGTGGAAAAGTATGCGACGGGAACATCGTCTCCGATGTCTGTTTTTAAGGTTGGTTGGTGTAGCATGTTTGGTGAATGGCTCACACTATTTTTTGGTTTTTGTCATTGCCATTCGAGCTGCGTTTCATATTGTAATCTATCGTATTTCACTTTTCATTACATCGTGTCAGATAGATCGGGCCAGCATAACGACGACAAAGAGACGGTGGTGCTTGCACAAAAATGACATATTACATATAGATTGTGGTTTGACTTTTTTTTGTCGACTTCATACACTTGGAGTCACTCAGTTTGTCTGTTTATGTTCACTACCGGGGTCACAAGGCTTTTAGATAGAGCAGACAAACAGCGATTGACGAAGAAAGAAAAAAGAAAGAAAGGTGCACGGCAAAGTCAGTGACAGAGAGAGGCCGGCAGAAGAAGAAGTGTTTGTGAAATGAACGAATACGATTGGAGCTAGATGATGACTGCGCCGATGGCGATGACAATTCTTGAATTGACGTTGCCAGTCTCGCTCGCTTAGCCTCCGCAAGAAAGCCATGGCACGGTCATCCACGCCGCACAAGAGTTCATTGCCAGGAAGGATTTAAGGGAGTCACAGCGCCTAATGATGAGTAAACCTCGCGCCTTGCTCCGGACAACTGGCTGACAGCAGGCAAGCTATACGAAATTCAAATAATTCGCGAAAGGGGCACTCTGGATTTTGGTTGACTTTGGGGTGGCGTAGTGAAGAGATGAAGGGTAGCAGAGAAGTCAGCCATTTCTCGAGACGTTGAGACAGCGGCACGCTGTTTCAACACTCTGCAGAAGAAAAAGTTGACACGACGTTCACTACGAGGAGCGTGGACTAGCAACACGAGCCACGGCCCCCGCATCGGCCCAAGTTATAGTACCCGTAGTGCTCGTCGTTGTGGCGAACTGACATCATCAGATTGTCGTTTACTCCGATTGCCGATTGTCATCCGACGTAGTGGTTGCGGCTACGGCTTCTGTCGTCTACGGTCGGAGAGCGGCTGCCAACAATCGGGATCGTGAGGCGGACAGGTCAGTGCTAATGCCGACACAGCAAAAACAGGCTGCGAAAATATCGAAATTTTCTCTGGATCATCATCGCTGTGAACAACATAGGCAGTGCGGTTCTGCTGTCAATGCAGACTGCGTGAGAGAAAGAAGGCGAGTGAGAGAGATAATGTGAAACGTGTCTTTTGATATTGTGAAGGTAAATAAAGGTGATACCTGATTTAATTCAACTTTTACGAAAGATTTGTTTTCACAATACGAGAAAATTATGGATACTGCATATAACCCTAAATGTAATTCGCTAAGGGAGAGATGCCGCTGCAAAAACACGTAGCCTGAGTATATCGTCTGTAAGAGTTCAGAGTGTGAGGCACCTGCGCGCGTTACTACTGTGCCCAGTAAGTTATAACAAATCATATATCAGAGTACAGGCAGATGTGAAGATCCACGTGCACTATAATTTCTGCAAGTGCATCATTTTTGTTGTTACCCAGAAAGCTAATGAAATTTTTTTCCAAAGGTGAGGGGGGTGATAGAGAAGAATCATACATTAGAATCGTTCGGTATTTAAAACAATCAAACGATTGCAGAACATTCTAAAATGGCTAAAATTATCAAACATTGTAGAAAGGATTGCTATGCATCAATGGTGCGTCTCCTTCAAATACGATTAAAATCCAAGTTTGAGCTATTCTGTTACCTTATTTTACTCAAAAGATTCTATTGAATGCATAGTGCCCTACAAGAACGTAGTGGTGCAATCGTACATGAAAAATGGCACATTTTGGTGAGCCAAATACAAATGCTTAGTAAGGTTGGCCAGCTCTTTTAAAATCGTCAATTGTTGAAGTTATATGCCATTGTTACGCTAAACAGTTTAGTCTATTGTGTGACGCGGATAAACAGACCATCCACCGAAAGCCAATCATTTGAGTATTCCAATTAGAAAAGATCGCTATTGGTCTTATCATCGAACCGATTGAAAGCTCTTGTCTCAATCGAATTATACTGTCTTAATTGGCACCAACTTTAAAATCATTAGCAATGACGTTTTGTTGTATAGAACGTTTAACAGCTTGGACGATACTAACGGCCAGTCTTAAACCCAACTATTTTTGTAGATAAAATGCAATGCGAGTAAACCGGTCCGCACTTGCCAATCACCCAACCCAAAAAACGTTCTCTAAAACAGTTAATATTATGCAAAGTAGTCCCAAAGGATAGACATGTGTGAAAAGCCTTCGCCGCATTGACAGAAAATGCTCTACTTTATTCTCGATATTCATTTACGCAAATAATTCATTTGAGCAATTTCTTCATTCGTGGAAAAAAGGGCTTGTTGAAAATATTATTGAACTAGATTTTCTCATTTCAATTCTAGTTATTTAAATCTCCCGCAGAAGCAACGCATTGGTTGATTATATGAACGTGTCTTCTTTGGCCCATATGACGTAATTGGTAAATGCACAATGATATGTTGTCGTACGCTAATAATGTGAAAAGCTTTTTGATAAAATTTACTTCTAACAATTATTATAATTAAACTCATGCAGTATGTACAAAGTTTCAATTTCTATAAATGTATTTTTAATGGTTTATATCGCATCATTTTAGTATTGTCCAAATTTCAATATTTTGATGCAACTTGTTGATATTAGTGTTACGGTCCGAGCAGCTTCAACGACTTCTGCTTAAAGAAAGATATATACTCAGAAATGGCTCGAGCTCTCACGTCGCATTTGTAAATAATTCTATCGAAAATAAGTGACACAAGACTTACTCAAAAGACATTCAATCAACGAAATTACATTGCAATAGTGTTCTAATTTTTTTCCAATTACATTTCAACTTCTTCGGTTTGAGTTCTATTTTCCTTGAGAAAATGTGACCATTTTTTTAATTTGTTATCATAGCATATTGCTTAGATAGAAATCATAGGGGAACACACATTGTGGACCTAGTCCCTGGGCTATTTTCAATCATAGCGAGGAAATGTTTGATTACATGGATTTTGACTACTGAGAAGCATTCGACGGGGAACATCGTGCAAAGCTCGTACATTAAATTTTCTTAAAAAGCCGATGACACTTGGCAAACCTATTGAATCAATATAACAAATTATTGAATGTATATAATTAGTTACGGAAAGGCAATCGTCTGCACTTATAATCTCTTAGCATATTTTGAAATTCCTTTATATGAACAAATACTCGATATCTTATATAAGGAACTACCTGAATAGTAGACGATTTTGACTAAACTTCACACTATTTTTAGTGAGTTTATATTATTCACACCAAAGTGGTTCAAAGGTCCTGCTTGGAGCAACGTTATTTAGTACTTTTTTTTTTAATAAAATGAACATATCTTTATTCTGAGCATAAATTGTAAATTTTAATCTTGTTTAAAATGACAATTAAGGCTATTGGACGTAAGCAATCTAGGTTCATCTCACTTTGACGAAAGAGCGTTCGCATGTTCGGTAGTGCTTTGAACAAATGACGTCTCAGGATATTTTTTACTATTAATTTACAAACGCGGCCCTTATGTATGTTTGTCGAAGCCCGGATAATGTAATTCAAAACGAAAAAGAAAAGTTATAGATTCTTGACGTGTTTTTTGTGCCAATTCACAACGCCTAATACACAGTAGAAACACAGAAGAGAATTAGCTTAAGAAAATTTGCTGATTGAAGGGTACGATGGAAAAATCTTGAAGTTACATGTAGTAGAGCAGGCTCACCGAATTACCAAAGCGAGTTTCTCCATTTTCTTATTCGGTCATGCTATTCCTGTCGAGTTACTCGCACCGACCTTCAGGCTTCTTTGAACACGTCAGCTATCCAGCGGGTTACTGATCGTCTATGCAAAACAGAACATTTAGAATTTTGCGCCGAGCATACCCGTGGTCTCCGTCCCATTTCCCTCATCCCCGACATGGACCTCTATCTTTGGCTGTGGCCCTTCTCTTCCGTTCCGACGTGTGTATATATATGTCTATAAATGGATGTTTATATTCTTCCAGACGCTTTCTCCTCCTCACCGGCCTGTATATCCATACGGCATCAATCTCCTCCAGCTTCGTCCTCGTCGTCCTCGACGTAACTGCGTAAACCCCCTCTTCCTCATTTTTAACCAATTTCTCCTGCTTCCGACTCCGCGTGAGTGTTTACCTTTAGCTCCTTCTTTTTTCCTGTGGTGCATATCGTCCCTATGAGGCGTGCGCCGTAAAGCTGAGTTTCTTATCCCTATGTTGATTTCTTTCTAGTCGTCACTTGCAGTCTTTCTCTTACATACTTGCTAGCCTGACATACCCACTTCGAAGCGCCCATTCTTTCTGTCCCTGCGCCACCGACAGCATCGTCTTACCCACCTTTGTCTGCTTTAGTTTACCCCTAAACTGCCGGCTTTACCGCTGTCTCCTGACCAAGAGGCCTATCGTGGTGGTAGTTTCGTTAGTTGTTCCACTGACGGCAAACCACTCGGCCAAGTTGACCCAACCTAGCCCAAAACTTGAAGTGACTATCATCTCCCTGCTACCATCCGTATCTTCATTCTACTCTTTTCATGTTTTTGCGAAACTTTGTGGTAAGGATTCCTACAGTATTCTCAAGGACGTTCTAGATTTAGTGCGCCATCGTTCGTAAAATCTGTCTTGATTAAGACGCATCATTTGTTGGATTTTTGCAAAATAAGGCAGCTGAAAAATAGCGAAAAGCACCTTTTTGAAACGAGAGTAATATGTGCGAAGTACAATGCAACAATAAGTAATAATGGATATACAACAAGAAATTTCTCGCTGTCGGAATTCTTGTACACTATACGACAATCCAGTTTCTCGAAACTCATTTTTAAAAAAAACCTGATAATAAGAATAGTAAAAATTAATAGCTTTTTATATGTTGCGAGCAATCGCATTGGAAGAACGAATTCTCAAAAAAAGTTTATCTCTATTCGCGAATAATGTAAGCTTAGTCAGATACGCCATGTTGGAAAGGTGATGCCTTTGCCCCGCGTTACACCAAAAGAAATATTAAGTTTGAATTTGTGAATAGCAAACGAGTGCAATATACCTATGCATTTGTTTCAGTAATATTTAACTTGATAAAATATGAATCGTGATACTAAACGAAGCGTATGCCATTTCATGGTTCGGTCAAACAAGTCTCCTTAAATAAAATAACAAGGCAGCTCATTGCATAAAGGCAATTTAGAACACGTTCTGCTTGAAATGCAGTAGTCTGCAAAATGAGTCAGAAAATATATCAAATGGTGTAGATCAATGCATTATAAGACCCAATTAAATATTAAATCATTAACCTTTGAAATGGCTGCACGATAATTGCGTTCGAAATGGGCAGAATAATATGTTCTGGTGACTTTTGCCCAAAGCAGAACAAAATTCTAGGTTCATAAGCTCATATTTTATTAAATATACGTTGTGTTCACGTGCATATTTAAATTTCAATATTGTCTTCGCTCCCCTTCTAAACACTTTTTGTGATTTCGCAGGCAGCTTTTAGTTTGTGTAGTGCTAAATTTTAGTAATGAACTTGTGGTGTCATGGCTACGACGTTCAATGCCACTCTTTGGCCGATTAAGGGTGAATCTGAGTTGAATTGAATCTCCGTTACGCATCGAAGCTATGTATTTCACAGTACTACAATTATGTTATTGGCTTTGTGAAACGTGGTACCGTTTTGTTAGATAAATTGATAAAGCCAAACAATCATCTGATATCATTTCGCGATAACACGTCTAAAAAATTGCGAAACAGTATCAATATTCTAAAAAAAATACCATTAATTCGAACCTTAGGTTGCGAACCCATCTCCTTTTCGTCAGATTTATAATATAGGACAGCGGAATATCAACTTTGAAAGTTTCATAGTTGTTCTTTTCGATTTTCTCAGGCCCGATAAAGATGGACTGCCTAAGTAACTTTGCACAGCTTGCCTGCTTCGTCCAATTTTCAGTACAATGTGACTCTTTGGTCCTCCTATGCGAATAAAATGATCAACTTCGTAGCTGCAGAAGCTACAGGTAGCTGCAGAACAGGTCTACTATTAGCAGCAATGATAACAAATGTTTGATTAGATTTGTTTTCACTTTGGTAGCGTTATGTTAGTAATCTGAGCTCACTGCAGTGCATTACACGCCAGCTTTATATCTCTTCTCGCTTGTCGAATGTAAAGCAACTATCGGCAACACACGAATCACGCGAAATGAATATTTGGCTGATCTCCTTTATCTCTCTAGAAAAAACGAAATATCAAGAATAGCGTAAAGCAACACAACGTACTGTATGTCGAAATCGTGTGTACAACCGAATCTAGTAGTAACATGGCTCACACGGGAGAAAACGACAACAATAAAAAATTATAGCTTTTCTTATCATTATCGTCATAGACATTGTTTATTTTATGTGGTAGCGTACTAAGCAGGTGTAAATCAATATGGCTTCTATTCAATATTCTAGCGAATATTGAAAGGCAGTTGCGTACAAGGATTAGACAGAGCAGCAATACATTACATGCAAACAAACAAACAACGCATTGAACACACAACCGCATTAATCCAATAATTTATTAAAGTAAGTATTAAAAATAAGCATGTAAACAAGTTCGTCATATTTATTCAAATTAGCATGTACCCTTATGTTTAACCAATTTGACGCCAATGGTTTTGAGCCATGCGTGTGTTTGAACATTCACGTCGATGCACATCGACGTCCAATAAACGATGGTACACTTAGCACGAATGCAGCTCTGTGGTCGCGTCTACTTTGTACTATGCAGCGGCATATACTATTACTTTCACTCAACTAACTATAGCAAAAATACTTCACCAAAACTCGTACGTTCCTTCATTTTATCTATTCAGACTTCTACTGATTGAGCTTAAGGGTCACAGCAAATCGGATCTAAGTGGTTATGAATAGTTGTAGCGGCAAATAATTTAATTATTTGTCGATTGTAACTAAACATGAAATTTTAAAATGCTGAATATTCTACAGTGATTGCGTAATACTAGCTACCACTCTGCACAGCTTTGGACAAAGGTCACCATATAAACCATTAAAAAGTATTTTTTATTTAAGATAACCAATGTCGAAACGTATTGTTTCACTGCATAAAATCGTAGTAAACTGAAATATTTATAGTAACAACACAAGTCAATTCCAAGTAGACAAAACTACAGTCATTTAAGAAGCCGTATACTTTGAGTAAATCCATTTGTCAACTATACAAAACTGCTTAGAGGATTTACACCAATCATTTCTTAAGCGGGAATTTTTAGCTCATATAAGTTGCATGGTTTTTTTACAAGAGTAAGCCTCGGATACTGACCAGTATGCGAGGGTTTTTTTACAAGAGTAAGCCTCGGATATTGACCAGTATGCGAGTATATGCCTGATTCCTTTACAGCTTAGATGTCAGAATTCCTTTAATCGACGGGCCGTTCTCCTAATAGTGGTATTGACTGGAAACACTGCATCAGGTGTTACCGAAACGTAATACTCAAAACAGCATGGAAGGCCCGGGTAACCGTACTCTTCTGAATTCTCACTTGGTAAGCACTGTCTTAGATAGCGAGATCTAAACAGCGAAGTAAGGGGTATTTTCATCTACCAGGAAAAGGTTTTGAACTAGGAATCTAAGAACTCCCTGTATTATTTCGGTACGAGAACTACCAGGGGAGTCCGCAATTTTAATGTCTGATGGAACATGAGTTTGAAACATTCAAAGCGCGAGACAATCTTTCCATTCAATTGCAGCGGATCTACGCGGATTGCCTTTTGAAATATTCGAACCGACTTAACAAATGCTCCATTCATATCACAAACAATACCAAAATTCTAACAATGTTAACGATCTATTTTTTCTTAATTACCAGATAGATGTGTAAATTGTGTAAAAGTCTATGTTAAAATTATTGGATTATTTTTGTATCCATAATTTTGTATCTGTATATAATATTGTCGCAATAAAGTGGCATCAGCAGTGAACTGTGACTTGAAGGCGAGAGTACTAGGAAACCCACAAAAGCCAGCGTGGTAATTTCTCAAAAGAATTATATTCAATCTAAGCTTAAACAACGCTAATGGTATGTTCAATGATCTGACATATGCTGGAAGATATGAGTTAGCGATGATAGTGGGCAATTTTTATGACTAAACTTATTTTCTACTTCCTTCTCACTTATAATTGTGTATCAACGTGCTGAAGGCTCTTTCCCTCTTGTAGAAGGCTCTAATTTTAAAATTAGTTCTCGTATCTTTGTCTAGTGTTCAGAAATCATAATACACACACACACGCACGCAATCTATAGCAACTAGCATGAGACCCCATAAGTGATCGTTTTTGCTAAAGCAAATATCACAATTTCATTAGCATCTATTATTGTAATACTGATTTGATTCGCTTGTTGCTTTTTTTTCTACAGGTATCCTGCTCGTTTCAAATTCGAAGCCTGTTTTGAATTTATACAAGTATTTTAAGCATTAGGGGACAAAGTTAGTCACATGGGGGCTATGTATTGGTAGTATAAACTGGCAAGCGCCATCAGCCTTACAACTAGGTAACTATCGACCCGCGCCACCATTGCGATGTCTTGAAAAAGGCTCTACAGCTGTCCTCCTAGGCAGCTGCAGTAATCGCTGTTCTACGCTTTAGCACTTTAACACGGTACTTTAAGCAGTAATTGCCAATGTTCACGTTGTTTCTTGATATGTAAATTTGTTGACAAGTATTTGATCTTGCATTGCTAGCTCCTAATGTGGAGACAACGTTTCAATTTTACTTTTTCGAATTTTTGTGCAATATAACTTTTTCATTCTGATTTTATAAAACAGTATACCTTAAATACACCAAGAATATTGACGTAAAGGTTAGGCAGTGTCTTTCGAAAGTTATTTAAATAATTGAGTTTTTGGCGAAGAACAATTAAATCGGCCACGTTTTTAACTGTAGCTATTTGCCAGTTTAGATTGCCCGAATATTGTCTGAGCTGAACGCATAAACACAATCCTTCATGTATTTTTGTTGATAATAGTGTAGACATAAATATGGACGTTCTAATTCCAGTTAGATTTTTTCACACAATTTTGTTACAAAGTCTTTAAATAGCAGAATGTACTCAGATACGTGTACGGTGACGGTACTTGCGCGAAACGCGTATCTGCAAACTATACTTCAGGATGCCTTCTACGAAACTCGTGCTTCAGAATCATGTTAATATGTATGACAAAGTGGTCATCGCTATTAACGAATGTAGATTGTCGGAATACCAGCCTATAATACTACGTAATAAATGAGATCTGACGATAGATAACTCGTAAGGCTTATACTTCTTTAGAGCCTACAGATTTTGGCTTGGCAACACAGTACATACTAGATGTCGATAACCCATAACGATTAAATAATTATTCTGTTGAGTTTCGAACTGGTTTAACTATTTTCGCCTTACAGAGTTATGCAAAACTAAGTCTATAAAAGGAAAACATATGACAAAATGAGAGTATTCTATTTCCAGATGTGATCAGAGTGTATATCTATGTCTCCTGTGGTATAAGGTATTCGCATTAATTCAGGAAAATCGATGTAAATACCCGCTTAAATTAGAAATCAGCAGTACTTGGATGTTTCAGGATATCACCATGGATAGAGACAAATACTCTTCACTATTTTAATTCTTTGATATAGGTCTATTTGTGTGCGTTCATATGTCAGCGATTGATTTCTTTAGCTATAATAAAAGAAGGTCAGTCAGAGAATTTTTCGTTGCAGCTGTTTTTCTCGCTCTCTCATTCCTTCATGCCTCATTCTCTTAACGTCAAAAGTGTATCCTGAGGGTGCCACATATAGTTGCGAAAGGACGGAATTCTTTCACCTCCACCACCGCAACCCAGCAGAATACCATACCGAAGCTTGTTTTGCACTTGATAGTGGCAGGTTTGCAGATTCTTGGTTGCGACGTTCTTAGGTTTCTGTCCTCCCCTGGACCCCCATCTTGTTGAAGCCTTTCTACTGTTCCAGAGACCTTTTAAGACCTCTGGCGATTCAATACTGTATTGTAAAACTTGCTTGGTTGCTTGCTTGAACGGCAGTAGCGTTGATAAGAGAGTTTGCCACAGTAATTGTTTTCTTGACTGTCGGCTGGTGTAAATATGCAGATTGCATTGCTTTGCATTTCGCGTCACGATGCTGCTTTTAACACAATTCCAAATGATAAAGTTTAACAGCGATACCTACGGCTAGCACCATTTACATATATTGTAATAAGCCTATCTATTGCATGATGTATTCACAATGTATCTTTGTGCGTGTGCGATCAAAGCACGCAGTAAGAGACAGGGAATGAAGAGAATAGGGCTCTTACCTAATCTGTATAAAGACCAGTTAGCTACCTTTAAGCATACTTGTACACATTTAGGTATATTTTTGGGACCCATTGACCACCGTTTTCCCCGTTTTCCGTGGGAAAACGTTTTACTGGCAAGCTGGACAAATTTTCTAATAAGGTCTTTATATGTCTAATGTAGGAGCATTACAGTCATGGCCAACATATACGCGTGGCGTTATATTTAAACTGGCTTTCAAAAAGACTCGAATTCGCGGCCCAACCGCTACGGTAACCGCTAGACCGAAAACGGAGTCCGAAAGATGCCAGCGTAGGCAGAAGCTTGTCCCGCTTGCTCCGGCGCTGTGAGAGCAAAAGAGAAACTCATCATCGAACTGGTTGTAGGCAACCTAGATTCAGCCGTTGTCCCTTGGGCACTTCGTAGTGTGAACTCCGTGAAGTTTTCTTCCGATGCTTCCGACGGTACTCGTTCCTAGTTGTGATTTCTACTGAACGTAACCGAACGAAATAAAGCAAGGCGGCCCTGGCACCAAATGTTAGGATGCAGACGAAACGGTCCAGAAGAAGGGGAGAATATAGACACGCGGAACAGGAGATGTCGGCCGCAAAGCTAGAGAAAATAGGCGGAGTAACATTACCTTTATGGATCTTTGGCTGTCTAACGCTCTGTGTGGGTCGTGTGAGGGTCTCATATCAAGTAGCATATGATAAAACGGATGTTGAATGGCTGAATAAGGCTTTTCAAAAGTCCACGTAGTGCAAGCCGAAGTTGCGAACATTCGCCGCTTAACAATCGTGCCATATCGGTTTGGGAGAGGGTTGTCCAAATAGAACTCAGCCAGTCCTAGCAGGTTCGTAACTTGCGTTTGTGACGGTTCTGTGTGCGACATGTAGCTACCAGAGTTACAGAAACACATTTATGACGGTTCTGTGCGCGACATGTAGCTATCAGAGTTACAGAAACACAGAGTTTCAGCACATTTTGTACAGCAAAACCTAATGAGTATCCAATAGAATTGTCTTTTTCAGTTATAGGTTGTATATATAGAAATAGTAACAGCGATAACGTTAAAATAATGCTGTCTTTGCAAATAAGCAAGGGCGAATTTGCTATCAATTTGCATTTAAAAAATAACTCAGTTTTCAAACAAATTCTCCGACATCTCGTTTAGGAAGTAAAAGAGCTATATCATCTTTCGATTTTTCAATAATTCTGGGTTTTTGTGATTTAACGTTATTATCAATACTTCTAAAACAACAAGAGTAATGTTCTGAATCGAAAGCTCAAGGATTTGATCCAAGGTATCACTTTTTGTCTTAGAACTTCTACAAGTAGGTATTGTCATTTAGACTCTCTGCTAAATGTTCAATATTTGACGCTTCACAAGGTGCATGCTATCATTAGTTTTTCGTTGAACATTTTGTGCTTCGTACCTCTGAGGTATTTGGGCACACCACTATTCAAGAACCGTTGAGCGCGCCGTTCTAGCTTGCGCGGGTTTCCGCTACCCTCTCGCCCGGACCATTTCTCAGTTAAGTATTTGATACACAATACACTGAAATTCGCCTCAAAATTCACTTGCTTTTTGTCGCTTGCCATCCGTGTGCCATCTTACCCTGTTCGTCTTCGTTTAGAATTTGCTTCTACTCTCATAAGTGAGCCAGCCACCTCTGGTTTTCTGCCTCTGCCGTCCACCAGCCTCCGTCACCGCCTGTGTCTTCAGGGGTGCGACGGCGTTACTTGCCCATCAGACAGCGTCGAAGTCGTCGCTTTGAACGGCCGACGAAATCATCGAAAAGCGTTGTCGTTGTAGAATCGCGGGTCATCAGTGACTTCATTTGGAATGCGCATTTCGTCAATCGTGGACTATACCTATTGGTACCCGCGATAGCGACAACGAGTGACGTTGTTCCCTAGACCTCTGCCTTTCTTACACCCGTCTGCTGTCAAGCAATGAAGCCACTGAAACTTCTCAAGAGTTTACCCGTCCGTAACACAAACTCACACATTCGAGACGTGAGACATGAGCTCGTAAAACCAACGTCTTAGACAGCCACTCCGGCTGTTTTCCTAGCTGTTGCCTGATAAAGGACAAATTAATCGGACGTACTTCGACTCGTGGACTGCTAATATCCTTGGAGGGATTGCTTTAGGGCCCTAAAGACATAGCCTGTAGACACGGGCTAGCTGTACTTGAATCCTCAGAAGCTCGTATCTACAGATATCTCCCAAGGGCATATCAAACAACCTCGTTGGTGGAGGACGCGTAAACGGGTTGAGTATAGACTCATCGGCA
The DNA here is from genome assembly GCA_002081605.1 of Tropilaelaps mercedesae. Taxonomy (NCBI): domain Eukaryota; kingdom Metazoa; phylum Arthropoda; class Arachnida; order Mesostigmata; family Laelapidae; genus Tropilaelaps; species Tropilaelaps mercedesae. Next base: position 39,419 of record MNPL01004551.1, read on the forward strand.
AGCTGATGTCAAGGGCGAATAACGTGTTGATTCAATAAGTCTCTTAATAAAGAGGCATCATTCACCGTGATCTGAGGAGTAAACGAGCTCGTTTGCTTGCCTTGAGCAACGGACAAAACTCTGTGAGTAATGCGTGGCTTACGTACATGCCCCTCTACCACTATGTAGGACGATTTCTGTTATTTTATTACGCGTTCTTATAAGAAACATAGGCTACATGTTCCAAGAACACTAGCTATGAAATATATTCATTAGTGTGTCTATGACTCGCCCTCGACGAATGCAGAAGTGCGGTTTTAAATTTTCTTTTACTTACCATAGTGAACGCACAGTGACTTCTAAAACCGGTGTAAAATAATATGTGCTTTCAATTAGAGTAGTACTTAATTAAGGCATAAGAGATCAAAAAAGCCTATTTTCCTCTAATGTCATCTGGTTATTTCATTTTAATAATCTTACGTACATCATTAAAAAGCTGGCGTAAATGCGGTGCGAAGACCTAGACATCTTGTACGAAACTCAATTGTTCCTATCATGAATGTGATTGCTTGACCGGTTTGTCATAAACTGTATTATACAGGTTTTTAAGTGCCGCAGAATTGCGATATATCTATTTGAATGAATTGTCAACTATTCAATTTATATACAAGAACAATGAAGCTTTGCTTCATTTCGTGTAACAGATGGATCGTATTTGTTTCGTGTTTCGAAGTTCGTATTAAAATCAGAAGCCAGACTACCATGATGTGCATATTCTCGTGTGGCGTAGCTATAAATTAATAGACACGAAGAACGCTTCTGTCAAGAAGGCTCGAGGATCTTTGTCGGGACGTGTTACGCCATCTGTCACGAACGTAGAAACTTGCCCAGACACAGCACTGCCCTTATCCAATCTTTCACTGCTATTAGCTTAGAAACAATCGTTCATTGAAGTCTCTCTCAACCGTATGCTAATGGGGACCTGCAAAATTGCTTTTGAGCAAAGTATAATCACTAATAATATTGTGCAACGCACCATAATGTTATGTCGAATAGAAGGAACGAGAAGGGTAGCAGCCGAACGAGGTTTAGTTTACTATTGCAGATTATAAAAAAGTACTGTTTCTTGAAACTTATAGGATTTATGGATTAAATTTTTATCATATTGGCTTAAAATATTTAAGTTCTCGCAGATAATTATCGACGTAATCCACTTGATGTATATTTTTAGGTGTTTTGTATAATCGGTGTTGGTATAAATGTTTGGACTAAACCGCAGCCTAAATGATCCACTGTAACCAAAAGTGAACCGTGAGTGTTCAAGTTTTCAAGGTAGTGTCCGTGGTACTTGAACACAAAGCACTGAATAGGGTTTAAAGGCTCATGAATCAGGATTGCCAAAAAGCGTTCTACTTTATGCGTTTGCTGAATCAGTATAGTAAGCCGAATTAGAAAATACAAGATTGAAGTTGCAATTGTACAATAGACCGGAAACAAGAGAACAGGAGCTTCATGATAATGCTTGTGCTGATATGCTGTCAATTGCGTTTCGCCGCGTACCTATCTTGCGAGTTGCAGCTAAAAATGCCGTCAATGAAAAGCACATTTTATAATGTGCATTTTTTATAAGAAAAAAGCATAAGGTACATTTTATAATGGTATTAAAGGGTTTAGTTTTCCTTATTAAAAGAGGACATTATTATTATTACATTATTATTACATTTATTATTATTTATTATTACATTTATTATTATTATATTACATTATTATTATTATTATTATTACAGTGAAGCAAAGATCTTGCTCGAACTCGATTTATTTATTCCTTTTTCCCAATTTGTGACTAAAAGTCAATAAAACCTCCATTGAAGGAAAACAAAAATCAGAACAAAAGCAGCGCATCGATGTTGGCTTACTTTGATCTACATATATTATAAAATGTATTTTTTTCAAATGTATTTTAAAATATAAATTTCGTACTTAATGTTGATACGAAGAACAGTCTGAAAATCGCCTCTGTTGCCGACATATTAAATTTGTTATTTATGAAAGCTGAGTTGTAAAACAGATTGTAAAAACATTAAAACAAATGTTAGACGTTCGACTGATGGAGCATCGAGGTAAACCGTCTAAATGGGACCAGAAGCCTAGATACCAAATTTATAAGGTTATATAGGCTAATTTATTTTAAATATGGCACATAAGTAATGACGTGTATACCAATATTGTACCGTAATTAAAACACTCTTCCCCCAATCCGTGCCCAATCCGTGTTATTTGCATAGTGCCATAAAGCTGAATGACTGACGTGAAGCAGACGCTCAAACCTTTCGAAGGCCGCAGCCGGTCGATTGGCTAGCTAAGTAAAAATTTTGCTGAGAAATGGTATACAGGTAGGATTATGAAAACAGATTGCGTCTCATATATCAAAATATCTCATATCAAAAATCGAATACATCAAAAAAAGTCAAATATATCAAAAAAGAGTGAAATTGCAAAGCATGCACTTCTGATTACTCGGTGCTTCCTACCAATAGAGAAAGGAGAATACAGGCTCATTTTAATTTTAATAATCACTTTCGTGAGAATTTATATATTCGTGAGTATTCGAAGACAATTATTTAACTCAAAATGCCATACATGTGCATCTGCTGCCCCAGGCTACTTAAACAATACTGCGCGTCTACTTAGCTCCCCTAGTAGCTCCTTTACTAGTTCATAGCATGGCATTTGTAACTTGACTCGATTTTTCATTACAACCGAGGATTCTCGAAGAAACACAGTCATAAAGCTTTTTGAAAGTACTGCAACTACTGAATGATTAGTGACGTGCCTGAATTCTGTTGAAAATCACCAAGGTAGCCATTTTTCGTAATATCAGCTGGCTCATCGATCCTGTGGCAATATCCCATCACGATCCAGACTGGGCTGAACTGAACTCTTTTTCCTCAGATGACAGACGTGGTTTAAGATGGCTAAGTTAGTTACTTGCTATCCTCGATTCTTTTCAGCAATTTTTCAAGCAGAATTATAGGCAATTGCGAGTTAATGCTCTTCTTTACGCCGATCATCTTGCTATCATATTGATGATTATTTCTAGAGTTCAGCTGCACTAACCTGTTTCTAGTAGTATGTAGCTGACACCGGTTAATAAATCAACTCAGACAAAATAAAGGCAATGAAGTTCTAAAAGGAGGACCCACAGACAGCTGGTGACACGCGCAAACTGTACTCTTTGCTCGGGGGTATGTGAATCATTCCTGCTCCCTTGATTTAACCCTATTATGTCCTAGAATCTGTTTTACCGACCACTAGAAAGCATGAAACACACTGGCTGTAAGCACAGGATAAAAAATCTTTTCCTGAGCACAACGTCTCATTTGATCATTATTAAGCTTGTTCAAATGGCTTTCTAAGGTATCTAATTTACACGAGAAATGTTCAGCATAGCTTAACTTAATAGGCTAGACCAAATGCAGCTTCTGTTGCAACGGTATTAGGTTTAAACATATATCAAATGACTGGCACAGTGATGGACAAAAAATGGAGGAAGCCTTATAGAATAAACAGGTACGCTACGGCCCGCTATGCAGTTTGCAAGTTCTACCATAGACCTTCTGTCAACGAATCATACCGCGACCCGAATGACATTTGCTGAAATAAATGGAAGCACTACTACGCGGCTTCAACGATTTTTTTCTTGAATGAGGTCCAAATAATATAATGTTTACACAAATATGTTGTACACATGTGATAAAGAGTATTAGTTGCAAATCAAAGGGATATACAAAAAATAACCTACTGAACAACTGATATTTAAGAAATACGGGTAGTATGCAATCTTTTGTTAAAACGATATCGATTTGAGCTTTCTGCCACCTTCATCTAGGAGACACGGGGTTATTCTGTCGGCTGAGGCTACGTGGCTCATCTATTTACTATTCAACAATTAACGAGTCTAAGTGAGCGCGTCGTTGGGCTTCACATTGCCATATTGCTGATTTACCCGAATCGACATTCCTGGTGACATCACCGCTGGCTGCCACTAGATAATCAGCTTGCATCGTGCTGCGTATTGTGCGTGTAAATCCACTTTTTTGCGAGCCTCTATTTTTACTTAATTGCAGGTAGGCTTAAACACCCAGTGACTATTGCATTACCATCAGATAGTCCAAGTCCGGCTGCGCAAGAACAAACTGTTATACTGTTAGAAGAATCAGATTTAGCTAGTGCTGCATCAACCATTACAAAATGCAAGTAAGTAGTAGTTACATTATCATATTTTTAAGGTGAATAAACGTCACTATTAAAATATAGTATAATATCACGCTTACTGGTGGCGGCCATGGACTGAGTCGGTTCGCAATGAGCAATGAGGCAATACTTATAGCATGTGAGTGATTCAAAGATACTCAGAACCGGCTTTAAAGATTACTGCTCTAATAACATACAAATCTATTTTATCAAGAATATAAAGCAAATATTTTGTGGAAATGTGTTACAGTAGTTTTCATCAAATTTGTATTTCACGGTTATAAAATAAATGTAAATATGGGACTTCTAAATGAGGTGGATTGCTTACTAATGGTTCATTTTCAAGGAATCACTCCAGTATGATCTGTATGCAGTCTGACCTCCAATCTGACCATCATATCTGACCGTGCATCTGTATTTAGTAAGCCAATGATCGTTCTACTGTCTGTGCATGCCACCAATACCATGGGCTTCAGAAAAGCCATTTAGCCTTCGAAAATTTCTTGCTGTTTTTTGTGTGCACGCTAAATAGTAGATTTAGTCATGGAGACTAATTGGGACCATTGAACTCCTTTCATTGTATGTTCTTCAAAACCGTGCGTTGGAATCAAGAACTACTTACCCCACCAGAGGTGGTACTTCACAGAATTAGACACATTGTTATAGTCACTTGAGGCTCTAGCACTTTTTTAACTATTGGTTCAGTGTATCATCGAGTCTATAGCTTAAATTGCATGCGCCATCAAGGATGCATGACAGTCATAGAGACGATGAATCTGTATCATAAAGTGTATCCAAGGTCGGTTCTTCTTATAGTAATTGTGCATGTTCGATAAGTATTACGCTGACTAAGACCTGCCACGAAATTTGTATGTAGTAAATAGATAAATTGCATTCACTGAAAATAGAATTTCTTATATATATATATATATATATATATAT
>MNPL01004552.1:9429-26849 GCA_002081605.1 Tropilaelaps mercedesae
ATTTTTTAAATTGGAAAAAACGACGGCTGAAAGACTCAAGCGTCTGGTGTAGTTTACCAGGTGTTAGAAATTCTCTTGTATTGTTTCGTGATTCATTTTGTGGACGTTTGTATTAGGTGACGTGTATCCTATCATGGCTGGCTGGGATCCTTCATTGAGTAACTGTCGATGCGCTTTCTCATGTATTTTTAGCATCAGTGGCTGTATTTATATGCGTATCGATACGGATCATCGCAAGTGTAAATGGTGCCCCAAAAATCATGTACACGTGTTTATAAAACGTTCATTAAAAAAACTTTTGGTAGAATTTTTCCACTATTTTCCCGTTGGAAAGCTGACGTTTTGACATACGTCCCCGTTGTTGGCATATAATTGGTGTCGATTATAATTAAATCTATTTGGAAGCTATATGCATTAGCGTTATTTTAAAATTGATTTAGAATGACAAATTTTAATTGTAACTGCAATCGACTTTAGTTATCAATACTAGCAAAATTGTTTTACGTCAGTTTTCCAATGAAAGCAAAGCTTATAAAATTCTTAATTTATGAAGATTTAAAAACAGCGCATTATTATTTGGCGCTTTTTTTAGTTTCTTGATAACATTTAGTGCAGTCAGTCATGATGGTACTAATAAAAAGTTTAGGTTTACGCCGAATATCACGCCCATAAACGAATACAGTTACGTTTATTTCCTAACCATATCAATTAAACGCATGAGCAGTTCTACTGTATGAGAAGTGTAATGATGTTGTAAACCAACTGTGATAACACGTTCAAACATTTCAATTGTAATTAAACTATGCAAACTTATTATTACTATTACTATTATTATTACTATTACTATTATTATTACTATTATTATTATTATTATTATTATTATTATTATTATTATTATTATTATTACTATTATTATTATTACATGATTATTATTATTATTGCAAGTGTCTACTCAAGTGTGCAGATGGCAATTGAATATAAGTGTCAATTATTACAACGGAAAAGTGCATCGCAGGGCAGTTCTTCGACCTTCAACGGGTGTTGAATACCGGAGGACGTCCACCTCATACGCGGCTGTTGTTTTTGGGTGATTACGTCGACCGGGGTAAAAACTCGATTGAAGTCGTTATGTTGCTGTTCGTGTACAAGCTTCTCCACCCGTCGGAGATTCACCTGCTCAGAGGGAATCATGAGGAGGCTCGAGTCAACTCAACTTACGGCTTCTTGTCAGAATGCATAAACAGGTAGGCCACTTAAGGCCCCGCATGCCATACCGAACACTCAGCGCTAGCGGTCGAAGATGATGGCCTGGTGCATTGACGTGCGCCTGGGAACTGGAGGAGCGCGTAGGTGCATGAGTTCATACTGCCACCGCTGCATATTTACATATCCTAATTATATTATGGAGTGATCCGTCGTACAATGCAAGGCGAAAGCGACGCCGTAAACGTCAGAAACATCGCCTGTTTGTCAATTCGGAAATATAGCCTAGCATTAGCTCTATGGGGCTTTTTGAACGCAGATGAACGAGATGAGGTCTACTCTAACGGGACATGTTGATAACGACATTGTAGATGTACTATGTTAAGTTTGTATTGCACCGTTTCAGTTCATACGTTAGCCACTTTCTGAGTGGCGTTCCAATTTTCTCGTAATTTGCTCCTCTAAAATGCTCCTAAACCCCTCCTACCAATCCTAGACGTAAATTGGACATTACGCCTTGTAGTTAAACTACTTCCTAAGCCTTGAATTCCTTCGTCGGCTAGAACCACGCAATCTCAACGTGATAAACAATCAAATCGAACCAAGAATTAGTCAATGAACGCTCGAAGCTAGCTCAGGGCTAGCTTAGGCACGGGGTAGCGTGAAAGGCGATATTTGTTCGGTACCGACGGCGGGCGCGATCACATAGAGAAGACAAAGCAGATATTTTTCCAGTGGAGACAGCGCTAGTCGAAACTACATTGTTATTGCATATGAGATTATTACTTTGTTTCTTTTAGTATTCCTTTTGCTTTCCTCCTGTAACGTCCTTAACGAGCCTAGCTTTGGAAAGAAAATTCTTCCAAAACAGCATGGACGTTGGTGCTAGCACCTTTCCAATTTCTCTGTTTTTAACGTTCGTAGTATGCGACGTCTTGACACGCTAACTGATCAAATTTAGTGACCAAGTAAATTGCGAGACATGTGCAGGGACGGCGACGTACCGCTGCTAACCACTGTTCTTTGTTGGCCCTCATCCAGATTTAGCTTCGAGGTGTACGCAGCATTCAACAACTGCTTCAACAACATGCCCATCGCCGCGGTCGTCGCCACGCGCATTTTCTGCTGTCATGGCGGGATTGTCAAGGACCTCTACTCGCTGAGCGAAATTGCCGAGTTGCCTCGGCCGCAGAAGGCGCCTAACGAGAACACTATCATGGGTCAGCTGACATGGAGTGACCCGAACCGGGAAGCTGATGGATGGATTCCGAGCGCCCGGGGCGTAGGATACCAGTTCGGGAAAACACCGGTCAGTCGAATATGGCTACCAGCCTTAGCAGATGTACTTCGTGCACCGTGAGCGTCACTCCGACTTCAGGCGTAATTTGATGAAGAGCGGCTTTTTGGGCACTGGGAGAGTGGCATGCGCATACGGTACAGTGAAGGAAAAAATATATTTATCAAGAGAGCCACAAACAAAGTGGCGGAGGATGTTTTTGGGTGCAGAGGTGCTTGTCGCTGAGAGGGTGTCGTTGGAACTCGCATAGGTGCAACACGTCGTCGTTAGATAACAGGCGTAGCAGCAAGCGGGAGGTGGGGATTCCGGTGCTAAACGCTGCTGGCCATGGCACGCCTCGTATTATTATTTTTAGCATACTACTTTACATACGACCGTACGACTTTTTAACCCCACTATACGCACACTTCAGTTATGGGAGTTCCTCGAACGGTTCAACTTCGACCTGCTGGCTCGCGCCCACGAGGTCGTCCAGGACGGCTACGAGTTCTTCGCCCACCGGCGTTGTGTGACTATCTTCTCAGCGCCGAAGTACTGCGACCAGTTCGATAATGCGGCGGCCATCATGCGCGTAGCTGAGGACCTGACCTGCAGCTTCGTTATCATCCGACCCCCGACCGCTGAACATCCGAAGATTCGCGTCGAGTACCACGGCCAGGGAGGAACATGTGACTCGACAGCAGGACAGGCCGGTGGGCCTACCCCGGAGTCAACGCCCGGTTCGGCTCCGACTCCCCGGACGCCACAACACGCCATTAAAAAGCGACCAAGAAGAGTCATGAAACGCATGGCGTGCTGCGCTATTGCTTAGTGCAGCGGTGGACGTCGCCGGCGTGCACCACGGAGAAGCAAGAACAAATGAACAAGGGAGGGTGATACAAACTAACCTCATAGCGGACAGCGAATTGTAACTTCTCTCTCGGATCACTCGCGGGAGAATGGGCCTAGTTGGTCACATGAGCCAGTGCCGAATACTAGGAACGCCCATTGTTTCCGTATTAAAAAGCCTTCGTTGCTGGCTAATTGCTAATGGACGAACCCCGTGTTTGGACCGTGTACCGACAAGCTGTATTTTTGCATGAGCTCTATCGAATTGTGATGTGTCTTTAAGTGTGTTGTTGTCGTTCTTGTTTATCTCGCTTCGATCTTTGGTTCGTTGTCTTCATGGATGTGTCGTTTAGCATTAGATCGAACGGCTGGACCAAACGAATGTATAATTATCATCTCTCATATTAATCGGTGTGGTTAGTCACAGGCGTTATGAAGGTGAAACTCGCTCGGTGTACGCGCCTGGTGTATTATTGTTTTGTTGATTAGTAAATAACAAACTTTAACGTTTAAAACTGAGCGTCGTTTTCTCTGTGTTGGTTGCTATTAGGGGCACCGGGCCGAAACTAAACAAATTAGAAAAATCACAGACTCAAACGTGGTCTTTTAATTTCTTCGAATAGCCGCAGGAAAACAGAGAAAATGGATCGGAACTAAGCTTTGCTAGCGTGTGAGCAGTGTTCAGAAAAATGGCGCGAACTGGACCGGAGTGATTTTTGGACCGGTATAGGGGAAGTCGATAATGGGTTTTTTTCTGTGGTGTTAAAAAAACGACCACGATATCTAGTTGGTGAAAATAGTAAGCGGTTGAATAGAAAATCAGAGGGTTTTGCAGATAAGCCACTTGCTCGGAAAACGTATCATTTGCAACTCTCGTAAAGGCAATATGCTCTCGTTCGAATGAATTTTCCGGACGGTCATTTATCCCGTAACATAAGCCGCACTCTGGCTCGAAGGGAAAAGTGGTCCAGTATGACAGTCTCGCCTTCCTTTCTAGAAATGGAAGACGTCTAAGCTTCTCTGCTAAACACGCGAAACTAAGTGAGGTTAAAGCACACAGTTCAACCCTGCGTAGGCGTGAAATCTGCTCATAGGAATGCGATTTCTGTGCGACAGGTTGGATGGTGGTAGTTATGGCCGCAAAAAGCGAACACTAAATGAACTCTAGCGAGGTTCTAATAGAATCGACCGGCCAACTGAATTATGGTTAAATTGCATAGGATATGCGGCATAGTAATGCGACAACTGTATATGAAGCAAGGACAGCCATCGCTACCTTGCTGGCCAAATTCAGCTTCACTTCAATACATCTGTGACGACGCCGTCTCGGCTCGCTGCTTTCGCCCGAAACAAGCATTTGAGTGCAACTATTTTTGAAACAATGGCTACAGGCTGACATCATTGACAGGCCTGAATAGTATCTCTCTGAACATAATCAAAAAGACTGTATCCGCGATTAATTTATTTCTGGGCGGCGCCTTTTAAGTAAGAAAGTATACATGATGACATGCTTTGATAGCGGGATTTCTGAGTCAACATGCACTGTGTTCTTACGGGCACACAGCCCGGGCAATATAAATGCAAAGCACCGGCTGTGCTGACATCGAATGCCGGAACGAAATTCAGCATCGGGTGCTGTCAACGGAGAACGCACGCTCACATCGTCCTTCTTCTTTACGCCAGAATCTGCACTTACTGGCCTCTCTCGGCCTCTTGCGGGTGGATTCAGCATGCTCTGTGCATATTTTCTCCTCTTCGCCTTCATTGGTAGGTAAAAATACACCTATTATTCATTCAATACTCGCATATTCACATCGGCCTTCTTCTCAACACTAAAATCTGCACTTATTAGCCTCACTCGATTTCTCGCAAGTGGATATAACATGCGCTGTGCATATCTTCCTCTTCTACTTTTCGCACTCATAGGTAGGTCAAAACACATGCCGCAGTTTGACACTGCAGCACTACAATGATCTGTGTCGAAGATGCTTTCTTCTGCAGCGCCGCAAGACGTTAGTCGAGCAGCTGTTCGCCGGGCTCAACGGTAATCGTTTCATACTAACTGGAGGGCTGGACAATGTCAGCTAAGTAACTTTTCTAATTTCGGCTCCTTTTGTGGGGTTTGCTTTGTTTCCGGACATCCGAACCCGTTTAATGTGCCGAAGTGCTATTCGCATTGCCGAAGTGCCGATACACGGGATGGATACTGCATTAGATACCTGGGCATCATCTGTGTGTGTCTCGATACATAAAGATGGCGCTTGAAGACAGCCTTTCTCTTTCTCTCTCTCTCTCTCTGGCTACATAAGTGAAAATTTATAACTGAATAAATTTGAAACTATTTCAAAGGAGTAATATAAATATATTACTCCTTTGATATAATGAAAAAATATGTCATGGAGAGACAACAGCGTACTTACCTTGAGCGTTCCCTTAAGTGCCAACTCCCCTTCCGGTTTCGCATGATAACGCGAAAATGTTTCCGAGCTTTAAGCGGGGCGTGTTCCTGAAGGATTTTTCTCTTTTGCAAATTTCCATCTTGCTGAAATGACCGGCCAATGAGCTTTCAAAAATACCCCTAAAGATCCACAGGGGCATATCATCTCGTGACGTCGGATAGAGCGTCTCTCAGTTGTCCTGCATCCTTCCGCTTATATATTTATTTGGAAGCGAAGTGTCAGCGGATGAACGCATCGTTCTAACCGTACCTGATTATGGGGAAGTCTGCTGGTAGTCCAAAGAGCTTTCCTATTAAGCGGCCAAATTGGAAACATACTCATGCGCTCCGGTGGAACGCCATTTTCCACCAGAGATAAACAGGTCCAACATTTTGGGAAAGCCTTTTAAGATGCCGGAAGGAAATACGAACATAGATGGTTGGCTGATTATTTTTTCGCATATTTCTATGTCACAGAAAAGTGTTGTATTGCAACAATAACAACAAAACTATGAAGGCGCTCCGCTGGAATATCGGTGCTGTCCGAAGCACTTAAGGAACTATTAATAACCGTGCCCACATTGTCGGCTGCGCCTTCCGTCAACGCGAGAACCAGGAAACCCAAGTAAAAAAGGTCTTAAAAAAAGGAAAGGGTTTTATCTTCGACGTCTAGTAAGAATTGCGGTGCGCTGTTATCTGCTGAAAGGTCATGCGGAAAATGACTGTTTATTGATGACCAAACATTGGGACAGCTGATCTACTGCCTAGAGATCACAGGAGGTATATATATAGCCAAGCAGAGAAGTAAAGCAAGCAGATCGAATGAGTATATGTTAGAATATGTAGATTCAATTAATAGCTTTATTGACTGTCGGCATATGCCAAATAGAGTCATCCTAAAGGTCTCACGTCATGAGGGTCCAATGTGACGTCCCGATAGGAATCTCTCGCAGGGCATATTTTCCCAGCGAGTACACATTCATCACCGCATGTTCGAATTATATAGTTGTGAACGTTGTAGTGCAAAATTGGTTCGGTTGCCACTTGTAGTTCTATGACTTCCACCAGACATAGAGGAGTAACTGTTACTATATTTACCAAGCCAACTTTAATGATATTCTGAGCTCAATACTGAAACGCTGAAAACGTTATTTGCAAGGTAGCAAGCATGCTGTGTACCCTTCCCCGGTTTAAAAGGAATTTTATATATATATAACTTACAGGAAAACGGCAATAACCTTCTTAAAATACTTTCGGATTTATTCACTTAGAGCCGAACTTATCGAAGTAAGGGTCCAGAGCTGAAAGGATAGGCATGTTGGAAGGAGGCCGTTTTTAAGCGCCGCTTCACTTATTGTAGCACACGCAGGTGGCTCTGAGGAATCCGGTACAGTATCCGCCTAGCCTCCCGATACTTCGGCAATGTAAATGGCACTTCTGCGCATCAAACGGACATCCGAACCCGGCGAGGGCGTTCGCTAACGGAAACAGAACAAGTCGGAATCAGAACTCTGTGAGAACACCGCCTGGTCATATGAGTGTGCCAATCAATATTTCCGTCGGAGAAAATTACTTGATTGCAAGTTATAAGTCCAGCGAACAGCTGCTCGACTAACGTCTTGCGACGCTGCAGAAGAAAGCATCTTCGACACAGATCATTGTAGTGTTGCAGTGTCAAACTGCGACGTGTGTTTTGACCTACCTATGAGTGCGAAAAGTAGAAGAAGAAGATATGCACAGCGCATGTTGTATCCACTTGCGAGAAATCGAGTGAGGCTAATAAGTGCAGATTTTAGTGTTGAGAAGAAGGCCGATGTGAGTATGCGGATGTTCTCCGTTGGCAGCACCCGATTCTTAGTCTCGCTCCACCACTTGATATCACCACAGCTAGTGCTCCGCATTTATATTGCCCGTGCTGTGTGGCCGTAACGAAAAACAGCGCAGGCTAACTCGGAAAGCCCGCTATCAAAGCGTATCACCGTATATATTTTGTTAGCGGGGCTTAGTAAAGAACGCCATCGAGAAGTGCAGCCGTAGCGTGCGTCACAATGTACCATGTAGTATGTCAGGTGCAGACGCTTGATTCATTCTAACAAATATTACTCAGGCCTGCCGATCAGTTCGCTTTTGTCACTATTTTTGAGATAGTGATGAAACAGCAAGCCGAGACGGCGAATTTCCAGACGTCCACATGCGTCCGTTGCGTTAACAACATCAACTTTAGTTTTGACAGATAGATAAGGGAACTGTTGTTTTTTCCGTCTGCAAACGACAGATTTTCCGGCGGCAGCCGGGTCGTTAAACGTACGTTATACTAGGCATAATTCAAAGAGCGCTGCTTAAACTAAGGCGGCTAGCTGAGAAAGCACCAGTGTATGTGGCTGACCTTCAAGAGACGCGACGGTGCCCAACTCCACAAGCTAAATCCATTGTTAGGTTTCCCGCGTGATGACGGCTATTTTCGGCCCGATGAGTTACCGGTACGGCGTCAACTAAAGGGCAGCAGTCAGACATTATTCTGAGTACAGTCGGGCATTCCAGCGCCTGTTTAGCGACAGCATCTTACCTCCAACGTTCATGTAAGGAGCATGTTTTATGCAATCTACTCACAATTAATTTTATCGGTTGCTTGTATCGGAATATCGCCAGAGTCCATTTGGTGTTTACTTCTGTGGCCATAACCAACACCACCCAACTACTTTGCACAAAGGTTATGAGCAAGAGGTTCTTCTGAGCGTTTTTTTCACGCATGCAGTGCATCATAGGATCCAATTGTTACCTGTCGTAAGTTCACAAGCGTTTCAGTACATCTAGCCTCGTCCTTCAAAAGGCCAGCTGTAAAGGGGAGAAGTAGAAGCTGAGCTGTTAATGTGCAAGACTTAGGCTGGTCATGAAAGTCTAGAAGGTTCATCTAAAAGCGAAGACCCAACGGTAGCTTAGAAATGGAGTTATTGTTGCAAAGCGGAATTAATATCAATATGAACGTCTGGTATATTTGACTATATTAGACAGTATTTAGCCTTTGTAGTCCCGAAACTCAGTCTGAATCATCACACGAACTTCACACTCCGTCAATCGCAGCTGAACGGCCCTTTCATCGCGCCGGTTCAATAACTGATTTTAACTTCTTGGGAAATAAGATAGAGTGAGCAAAATCACGACCCCTATGTAATGAACTGTCGCCCACATTTTGTTGAATCACTCGAAAGAGTTACACCGCATAGTTCCATATACCGAGGCCATATTTAAATAGCACACAATGAGGACGATACATAATGGTACATTATCGCATGGAACTCGATAGAAATTGTGTACCAATAATACCAAAAAGAGTGTACGAATAATGTTCACGCTTGTGCGACATGGCAGAGGGCTTCTCTTGAATCCAAGAAGGATAGACCAGCTTACAATTGAGTGTCATTCTAGGGTGCTACTGGAGTTGAAGTACAGGCACTATCAAGCGAAGTGTTGAGGAGAAAACTTAATATTACATTTGATAGTAATGGGCCCAATCTCCGCATTCTTGGCCATATTTGAACGTGGAAAATATCTCCGAGCAGAACCGAATTTGTTCCCGACCTCTGAATTGTACATTGAAATTAAGAACTGGTCAGTGGAAGCAAACTCTCTAGGCAAACATATTCTGACGAAAAATTGACGAGTCGATGTCAAGGTTGCTTTCCCTTGTGTATGAGAAAACGGACATGCTATGTACGAAAAACTGTGTTTTAAAACTGGCTTGTACTACTTCTAGTCAACTATTGTATAGCTAAAATAGCCACCGGCGGGGATCGAGCTCGTGAACCTACGTGTCGCCTCCAGTCGCAAGGCGCATACGAATGCACCAAGCCACCGAGCTCGACTAACTATTGTATAGCTTAGCTCAACTGAACATGGTCCACGCGGTCGAGGTATTGCCCTAGCAACAGAAATTACCCATACGATTATATAACTACCAGTCATTTTGTTCGTTGAATTTTTCCATAAATATGCCAAGTAGATCGATGGATTGCGACTTATTTATATCGTGGACACGTTTCGGGAAGCTGGCTTAACGCAATCTAGGGCCTGCACATTTTATTTTGTGAAATTTATATATTAGTCACCTTCGTAAGAGGCTATGAGACGGTCTTAAAATGAAACGAAGCAACTGCAGCAAAAAGGAAATGTTTGCATGGGGTTGACATTTCATGAAGTCAAGCTGGGTCGCTTAGTGCACTCGCATGCACTCAGCGACTGAAGGGGAAACCACGTGGGTGCACGGATTTGGTTCCCGCCGCTGCTTACGCTTGAGTTCGTCAACATAAAGTAATACCTTGTTTACGCCTTTGTTGCATGATCTGTGGGGTGTCAGGGATAAAATCAGAGGTAAGTAAAGCGCTCAGGTTGTCGCCCTAAGCAACTTTTGTCCTCTGAAGAAGTTCGTATTCGGGCGCGCCGTTATCCGAGATGACATTGCTTTCCAAGAAAACAGCCATTAGACCTCTGAGTAATCAGTCCGGTACTCCCTTTAAATGCAGCTTTTCGACGATTATCTATCCCCCTAAAGACTTGTGTATCTCCGGCAGCCGTGATCCCCATACAGATATCCAGACAGGTACGTTTGTCGGGATCGTATTACTCCGCGGCCGAGAAGAGATGTAACCGGGAAGTAACCACATGGATGTTATTCCCGTAACTTATGAGGACGTTTAACATGAAATCTTGTGTGTGAAATAGTATTTTCACACCTGAAAAGTATTTAGCCGTACTTAAGGCTGCAATGATCCAACGCATACTTCGTCTTTGGACGAACATTCAGATGTATTCACCGTAAATAGCAAGAGAAGCAACCGCCGGTCGGTCTTATGCGAGTTAAGACGTCTCCCAAAATATTTTCTTTTCGATCCGGTCTGAGGGTATGCCGCTATCAATTTGCATAGCTTCTATCCTGTCGGCCCCTTCAAAGCAGATCTCATATTGCTCCTAGTCTGAGCAGTGGTCAGTAAAGCAGATAGCCCCCCTCCGTTCCCTCGCCGCTACTGTTCTCCGCTCTCGCCAACTATGTCAGCGCTGCTGCAGCTCCAGATGTTTCTTTTTAGGACCCAGTCCACGCGTGGCATCTGGCTCGTGGTGAAGAGCACACATAACCGCACACACACACACCTCACACACACACACACCTCACACACAAGTGGCGAGATGCGTTATATTCTTACTGGCGGCTGGCGTTGCTCTCGGCAAGCGGGGACAGAGTCCACGGATCGGACGAGTAACAGCGACGCGGACGCGCGAGTAAAAAAATCAGTTTGGTTTTGCTTACGTAGCGCTCGGAGAAGGTTGACAAGACTAAGGTCTTCGTCGTATCTCGGTCGCTGGCGGACGCGGAAATTGTTCCACCCTCGTGTTGGCCGTAACAGTCGCCAGTGGTTGATGTCACCAGCAATATGCAGCTTTGCAGCGGGATTGTTCTGGGCGTTTTGCTCATCCCGACGTCTACAATAGGTGAGTAATCCATCGGATGGTCCGTAGTCGAGCGTGCTAGCAAGCAATAACATGTTACTGCTTGATGAAATCGTCTACCTGGCGATTGTTAGTTGGAGAACTCTTCACTGACGTAAGTTGGTTATGGCCATTGTGAGTTTCAGGGCAGAAATCTTTCATTAACTAGTAAGCACGTACGTATCTGTTTCAAAATGTCGAACTAGATGTTCTAGTCGCTTCAGATGATGAACCGTTCACGTCGTGTGCCCTTACATCCTTGTAGGACTTATAAGAGATCACAGTTACAATCCTGTGAATGAGCCAAATGTTTTCCCCTGCCGTCCATATGACAATGCAGTTCTGAATAGGTCGAACCTGCAGGAATATGTTCACCTGAGTCCAAGATGCATAATCCCGTTTTGGCGGAGCCATTCCCAGCACATGCCCCACTATGCGACGGCGACTGTCTTTGACGTAGCGGAATGGCTCGCAGCCATACACAAGTGTCTAAAAAGTTTGAAGCGAGCCGGCCAATACCCAACCTGAACTATTACGGCAATGGGAGACGATCGGGCTGTCTTCTATTGGGAGTCGACCACCCAAAATCTGTCAGAGCTGGTGTCTGGGCGATTCGCACAGCGGCTGCAGGTGCCCGACCTGGCTGGGTACGTCGAGTACCGTCGAACGCGGATCCATTCTCGAGCCGACGTGCCGCGTAGTGCAAAAGAGGACGCGAAGCTTGCGCCATACGAAAACTCACATGTCGGCCTGAATTTTTCTCATTGTTAGCATTAATTGTTTTCAACTCATTAGCCATGTAAGGCTAACAGGGTCTAACATGCAAAAACACTGACGAACAACTTCTGTATGGGTTTACTCAGGTGACAAACTTTTTTCTTTACCGTCGGGTGGGAGCTAAACTCCAGTTGCTAGCCTCTGCAGAGCAGGGTCCTGGTTGGATCTGATTCGAAGTTGAAGCCACGCCAAAGTCCACACGACAGAAAAAGCCAAAAAAAGTTTGTTGCGTCAAATGCGAAAAAATACAGTTCGATCAAGCAACAGGTCAGCACCAAGAAACCGTCTGCAGCTATTCTTTCGAGCTGACTTCAATTAGGAGTAATGAATCGCCTCGATAGAAAAGCCATTCAGGCATTTCTCGAAATTCCCCATGAGCACGATGACACGCGAAGACCATCAGCGATACTAACGTGGTCCGCAATGGTACCAATTTTTTTAGAAAGGAAATCATGTAAAGAATTATCGAAGACGAATGTGTGCCTGTATTTGTATGTATGTGTGTGTATGCGTACATGTTTACGTGTGTGTGTATATGTGTGTATGTGTACATGTGTGTGTGTATGTGTACATGTGTGTGTGTATGTGTACATGTGTGTGTGTATATGTGCATGTGTGTGTGTATATGTGTGCGTGCGTATGTATGTGTTTATGTGAATGTGTCTGTGTGTGTATGTGTGCATGTGTGTGTACGTGCGTATGTATGTGTTTATGTGAATGTGTCTGTGTGTGTATGTAACATGTGTGTATATGTTGTGTCTGCGTGAGCGTGTATATGTATGTGTGTGTATGTGTGTGCGTGTATGTGTATGGGTGTGTGTGTGGGCATGTGTATGTGTGCGTGTGTGGCTATATATGTGTGCGTGTGCGTGTGTGGCTATATATGTGTGCGTGTATGTATGAATTATGTATGTGTATGTGTGTGCGTGTGTGTGTGTGCGTTTGTGTTCGTGTGTATCACGCTAATAAAAATCGATTTACCCTAAAAAAGATACCATCTCGTGCTATCCTAGAAAACGTCATAAAACGTGGCTAGGCGAATTTAATCTGGCATATCCACTCCTGTCTACCTTGAACAACGGCTTCTAACAGCCAAACGTAATGATGGACATGTTCGTACTATAGACACCGCAGCAGACGGCCGGTAGTCAGCAGCCGATGAAATCACAACGTCTAGCAAATGAACCACCTCAGGCATCCGAGTTGGGCAAGCGCGCCCGTCGACAATGAGGCTTACGTAACGTGCGACGCGTTGTGCGCGTTGGAATACCAAGAAATTCCAAGTTTTTACTTTAACATAACGCGACGCCATTAAGCGGTTGGTTTTCGTAACCTCATCGCTCGGCGATGAAGAGGCATAACTAAATGGGACACTTGATGTTACTCAGACGCCAGTAGCATGAAAACAAATACTAAACACGAGCTGAGAGAGGGTAGCGTTCAACAGTTTAGAATCGAGCCTATTTAGTAGCTGCGTTCGTCGCGGACATCCATGAGGTGGCTGGACAATATTGAGCGTATCTAGATATTTCCTGTAAGAACAATGTCGTTTAACAGAGGACGCGCCGTTAGATAAAATATCAGTAAGCGCCATATTAGGAGTGACTATGCTTGATGTTTATAACCTTCGAACAAGCGTTGTGGGGCAGATCTATTTTTCTGATTTATTCATTTACGAATATTTCGGGGTGGGTTTGCTTTATGTGGGAAATGCTTTCTGTAAGTGCACCAAAAGGCACTGTTTACCCAACGTCGAATTGAACCAGCCCAATGAGACGCGAAGATCGCCTTCGTGTGCGTGGGTGCGCGGAAGCTGATCAGAGGCAGCTTTCGCGCGATCAGTGCTTCGAATGTGAATGTCGATACTGCAATATATACCAGGGAAACATCTAGATTGCGATAGCGACGTGAATATATGATTACGTGTCATGTAGCATCGCTGTTCGCATGACGCTATCGCGTTTTAAGCGGTATTTATATGCGCGTAACTCGCTATTGTAATCCTAATAGTCTATCACGGAGTATTCGTACTTATTCGTAGAGAGCGAGCATTAAGGTTTGCAAGCCGCATGCGCGTATATTCCGTAATGAGATCGCGTTCACTCAAGTAGGTTTAAGGTTACTGCATCATAAATTTAAACGACATACATCATCTTTCGTGAGTTCATATTTAGGCATGAGGTGCGTAAAGCATACGAACCACAGCGATATATATAGTTATCGAGCCATTGATGAAGTAAATTGCCTTTGGTTGTTTTTAAAGGGAATGGCTTTTACTTCGTGCTAGGAGCAGGGCCTTGCGGGCGCGAAAACAAACTTTAACATTGATAACACGCTCATACACTAATAAAGTATCTTTGCGCCGAAAAAATTACATATAAGAGTGGGCACGTATTGCTACAATTATTAGTAATATTTCTTACTACGGTTGTCACGTACTATTATTGCTGTTACTTTTATATTTATTGTTAGTAAGCAGGAAAGCCAATTTTCGTTTTCTTATTTTTTCTGTCTTCTGGTTTTCTGCATTTCGCTCCTTTCATCAGCGGCCAGTACCAACACGGTCTCCACAGGTACCACAACATATAACATATCGCATTCTGATACGAGCTCTGGAGACTTCATCAAAGAAAAGATACAGAACCTTCTAAATAGTCTACCTAGTGAACCCGTTTCAGTTTCACCTTTCCACCTAAAGGTGAGTTGCTCTAGCACGCATCCTCAGCACGGCGATACGGCATATGGCAAAAAGTTACCGTATGTATTGCATTTTGCAAGCTATCGGGCGTTCCCTATCTCGCTGATCGCTCACTGCTAGCGTCATGGCAGCTAAATAGTGCGGCGATGTTCGCTCTCGATTTTCAGATTAAAAAGAAGCTTCTACTGGGCTTTATCATGACGCATCGGGATATTGACGCGTGGTTCGGGAACGGCCAAGTGACCGGATTGAACTCAATCAAGGTCCAGAAATGTAGAAATACGGTCGTGGACGGTGAACATAATGTTGTAAGTTTCGAGGCCCCGTCTCCACGGACGGCCGCAAATTCTAGGGGCCAAGGCTAAAATTTCAGCTGGATGTTCACATTGGCACCGGTAAAGTTCCACTATCTTGAAAAGTCTGAGACGTTCCTCTTCTCATTCTGAACGTCAGACTCGTCTGTTCGAGTGTCTGAAAACCCTGAAGCGTTTGGTAGAGAATGATTATTGAGATTTTAGGCAAACAAAACCGCCAAGAAAGTTGTGAGTCCTTGGGCTGTAGTACTACTGTTAATAAGTACTACCCAGGCCATAGGGTGAAGATCTCTCTCTTTCACTTACTCTTGCTCTTTGATATCCTAAAGGTGTCATGTAGTTTAAACCTGGACAACGTCACTGAGACTTACGAGGCTGCTGTTACGGGATTCAGCATCTTTGGCGGGATGCGGAACGAGATCATCAGTATAAGCTTCCGAGGGACATCGTACGAACTGAAAATCCGATATGATAAATCGTACACGCACGGGCGCGTCATCACATTTGTGCTAGAAAGGTCAGAAGGCATGGTTTGAACAAGATACGACTACGCTGATTTTTTTCTCCTTGATAATGATTTCAGATGCTTGCGTTCTACTTGTTGATAGCTGTAGAAATATAGCTATTAGTCATATGGGCGACTAGACAATTAGCTACTGTGGTTATGTCAAACCGTAGGTCGGAATAAAAGCCCACTGTATCCCGCATGCGCCTAAGACTCGATAAGTGCAAGTTCAGTTCTATTTTGAAAAAATTCATTTTATTATTAAACCCAAGGGTAGGCAATCCATCGTAACCATTATGGCGCAGTGTCTCTACATACATATATATTCTATATAAATGATTTTATCTGATTCTGAAGAACCGAAGCCATTGTTCTAACTGGTTAATTATGTACATATATTTACGCCAACTATTCTTTGAATAAGCTACTTCGCTGTTCACTAAGATTACCTAGGCGTGATCCCAAGCACATCAAGAGCAGTGGATTTGCTTCGTTAAATGTCCTTAAAATTTAGAAGGTGAACAATGTCTCTCAAGCGAACAAACTTATTTTGTCGACTTCACGGTCCATTTCTGGTGTGCAGGTAGAATATCTCTTGTTGACGCAGACGAGTTTCATCATGCTCACCACAAAACGTGGCTCTTTGAAGGAACCGTGCCTGTATGCAACCAATAGCCTTTGCATGCTTTCTAATGCACAAGCACTAAACGTCAAAACGGAAAAGATATAGAACGTTTTCAAGTTCACTTGGCACGCCTTGCAGTTGTCCATTTTCTTGACACCGCTTGGGCAGGCGATATGTTCACTCGACTCGACCACCTCCTAAGCTTCTTTGAGGGACAAGGGACGCATCCGCCTGATCTAACCCCACCGTTTTGCCGCTCTGACTTCTTCAGGTTCCGAACGGTGGTGTTCGCTCCCGACTTCGGTTTTAACAGCGAGCGCAAATTTCGATTCGAAAACCGGATCGCGCTGGAGGCAATAAATAGCGTCGTCGACATGATCAGCAACAAAATTGTGTTCGATCTGAACAGAATGTTAAAGGACACGGCTGTCAAACGGTGAGCGCTTTGGTTGGCCGGCGGCGGTTCGCAGCCGAGCCCCGGACTGCGTTAGTGGCGCTGTTCGAACCGACCTTAGAGGAGCATTCAATTGCAGGTAGCTCACTCCGTAGTGTACTCCTCCGAGTAGAAATTTCTTGGACCTATGAGATTGGACGACCGGCCCAATAACGACCAAAAAAGCAAATGACATCTATGTCATGACACAACGAGGCGACGTCGATGAGTGCTGTTCCCTCTCTGTTTTTTCATTGTATCGACAAATGTACATAGAATGTGCAGGACTGCAGGACGGGCTAGAATCAGACGACTAAGTGGTAACGAACGTGGAAGAGACGCCCGCTAAGGGGATCGTTCTGTTGGGTCACGTTAGTATTCTCTAACAGGAACTTGAGATGATATCGATTATGTTTTAAACGATAGCCTCCAGGTCTTATGATTCACTGATATCTCACCCTTGCGTGGAGAATATTTTAGTAGTTCGGACGAATATCTGTAATGGACATTGCCTTTAGCCAGAATAGAGAGGGGTGTTGTATGGATTCGGAATGCACAGCAAAGCTTGCCTATGCCATAGGGGTTGAGTTTTTAGTCATGGGAGAGTCACTTCGCTAGAAGGTTCACAGAACGCCATGGACGGGTGCCTCTGACAGCTTCTACGACTAGACACATAGAGTTATGGTTAGTTGTGTATATGGTTATTTCACGTGCGAGTCGGCAAACAACAGGGCGAGATTTTAGGGGGCGAGGCAACCCGCACTTCGTACAGTGCAAAGGGTACTGATATTATGCACGATCATCTGTTTATGATATGAGTGC
>MNPL01004554.1:0-24516 GCA_002081605.1 Tropilaelaps mercedesae
TATATATATATATATATGTATATATATATATAACACTAGTATCTATATATATATATATATATATATATATATATTTATGTCTATAAAAGGTAGGCCGAAACCGTTTTTAATTTCATCATAGTTTATTTTATAAACGCCCATAACGAGTTATTATTTAAGCGCATTATGAGATTTGACCTCACCGATTTCGAATGGGAATAACATTTTGGTCTTCCTAAAAGCGCCTTGAGCTCTGTGTTGTGGCTATGTGGACTCCCTTGCGATTGATCACGTTCAAGCCAACTTTCATCGCTGCGCTGATGAATTGTGATCGACGATGCACCATAAGCTGCTAAGGCCAAACCACGGGTTTCTCCGGTCGTGACTTTCGCTTGTGGGAGATCTGGGAAATTTCCCAGACGGCCATATGATCTGTGGTTACTTTGCTACGTTTTTATTCATTAGCATATTTATTAACCTTCCCACTCATGATTATCATCGCGCAGGTTAAGCCTATCGGGTACCATATGAAAATATACTATTTCAGACGTTTTTCTAGCCACCTTTGAGTCTCACTTTTAATGACTGACACGTCTCAGTTGTAATGCGAAAGCCTTTAATGCTCCCAGTCAAGTGAATCAAAGCAATAATATTGATGTGAAACGTCTAATAACATTGATTTAATGAGATGACAACGGCAACACGAAGGAAATAAAGGAGAGTAACACATGACCAAAATCTCTAAGAAAGGGGCACAATTGTGTCAGTTCTTATTTCGAATCAAAGCGTCTTATTCCGGCTGCTCTTTTTAATCATATAGGAAGTATCGGATTCGGTCGACCGAAAACGTAAAGAGGATCTGTATCGATAGATTTTACATAGGTAAAGTATTGAGCTGGACTGTTGCGTAATACGTCTTATTTGCATCAGCTAGCTTCCAAGCCAGCAGTGTTCGTTCACCCATAGGCGGCTCAATATAATGATCATCCAGGATGACATCTCATCCTACAAGAAGGCAGTATAAAAAAAATAGCTGCAGGCCAGCTTTGATTCGATCGGGCAGCGTGCGGTTGAAGAAAATAGTCAACTGCAAATCTGCACGCTTTCTTGATCTAAGCAATCCATTCAATAGTATGCAGATCTGGGAGAAGTAATTTCTACGGGGGACTGGGGTGATAGGTGCAATTTTAAATAATTACCGCCATTTGTCACGGCAACGTCTATCCTTTGATTATGGAAAGGGACATTGATAGGACAAACCCAGAAGCTATACTTTGTCCAGAAGGTACTCAATGATGAGGTCTTCAAACTTTGTGTGTATTTGACGTAGAAGACCCTCTTATCGTTTAGCTCTTGTTTAGCTCGACATGATCTTCCTTTGCGTGCTTCCCGGTTGAAATTCGGTTGAAATCAGCCAGATACTGCATGTTTAAAAATAAACCGGATTTTTAAAATACAATGTCGCTACTCCAACAATGTAATTGAACTATATATTCCAATCTACGATCGGAGTCAAAGGGTAGACGTACATAAATTTGTTTAACAATATAATGCAGCCATGCCTTCATTAGAAGCTAAATCAATCATAAATATATGAGCCATATGATATTTATGATGTAATACAATTATTGTATATTAACAAGCGTCATTATATGTTGCTTATAACGCTTAACAAACTAATATATGTATTGTTTAGCCCTGCTAGCTGTTGGTTTTTCTTTGTTGCGACAACATAAATTATTTGGAAGCACATGGGCTTTCAAACATAATCTATAAATTACATGCTCTTAAATATACAAGCATACTGCGTAAATAATTAATCAAATATAACAATTTTTTCTACACTGACTGACTAAACTTCTAAAAGTTCAGGCGAACTGTTTTAAGTTAAGGCGAACACAACACATCGAACATGTTGTATCAAATGACACATATAGGCTTCCAACACAATATATAGAATGAATTTTATTAATACTGCACTTTCATTTTATTTATCATTTCTAAAGCGTCTGAAGCAATAACGAAGCAAATTGGGGAAAATGTACCCTCTATACTTCCAAACTCGAACCATGATATCGGATACATGCAAAAGGGGTAGAAATGATAAATAGCATTCTGCCATTCTCTTTGTTGCCATTGATTTAACAATAGGATTTGTTTATAATAGAATTAATGAAACTTACTTGAACCTAGATGTTAATTCTGCCATGATCAATGTGAGCATAACAATTTAGTGCAGTGTTTTTCCGGTCTTGCTAAATCTGTTAAATCGTAATTAAGTATCATATAAAAGCCAGGTTTTGGTAAACAAATAAAACCTCCTATTCTGATTATTTAATACAGATGTTTTTCATCACAATCTAAGCTTTAGAAGAGTGACTTTGTTAAAAAGTATTTCGCCCTCCGAGTACTGCAAACGTTTTTTCAACGATTGCCCACCCACTTTCATTCAGCTTATCAAAATAGTGTATTTCTGATCCGTAAGCCAATTATTTGATTCAAATATTGACAAATCTGGTCCCCACAAATATTGTGTAACGTTTCTTTCCTGCTTGACGACTCCGACAGGATGCCTTTACAAATCTAGCTCTGGTGTTGTTCCATTTGATTCATGTCTAGTGCAATACATATTAAAGAGAAAAATATGTTCATTGTAGTTAATAATAACTACTAACAAAGTCACCTGCAATAGCATAACTAGGTGAGTACGATATTTTGGTCAAGGTTTAGCGATTTTGACAGCCAAAGTCAATGCAATCGGGATACTGAAAAACGGACAAAGCGATGTATGTGAAGCTCTAGAATTTTGGCATCAAAATTCCTACATTACCAATGCTAAATGCTAAAATTAAATCGAAAACATCATTTGTTTACGCTAAATTTGAAAAAATAGACCACAAGATGCAAATCAGATCAAACAACATCTGCTTGTAATTGCTCACATTGTGTCAAGCCTAGAAACGGTCAATGGTGGACGAAAAATATTGTCGCAGGAGAGTTGTGCATGGCTGTCACACAGCTCATCTCACTGGTTCAAACACACACGCCTAGCATAGAGGCGTTGAGGTTAACAGAAATCATGTTATACGCCTTTGTGTATGGCAGCGAGACCCAACGCGGTCTTTAGCTCAGGGGGGCTGTGTTATTTCTTTCAGCATCTCTTTGTACCTTTTATAAAATCTCGCTAGATAAACAAGTCGACTTCTCAACGGCGAAGTGTTCTACACCCAATTCTTCAGATATTACCAATTAATCAATGCGTCCTGCTTCGACATTCGAGATGAATGATTGTCTTTGAGTCGTTAAAACAGATCTTGTGTCACTTGTTGACATAGGTGGAGGGCACTGAGGCTAGATTAGTATGTCTCATATATTCGCACGAGAACATGCATGATAACACGTAGCACGCACAGTTACCATTCGAAAAGGATCTCTCTGTGTAAGGCCATGTTTGAAAAAATTGAGACTTACCGCTTGTATATCGTGCTAAATCGACGTCTAAATCAACTAAGACGACACAAGGCTTATATCCATGATGAAAGAAAAAGGCAAAAATGCCTCAGGGGTGATGTGAACGTAAGTGAATGCAAAATGATTTACGTCAACTGGAATTACATAATTCGCACAGGACTTCTAGACTTCGTGTTAAATCCTGAAAGCTTTGCGCCCTTCTTCTAAAGGAACTTAAGTTCATTCATTATACATAAAAATAGTAAAAAATAATAAAAATCAAGATGATTCTTAAATTAACCGTTCATAATTCGACGAGAAGCACCTCCATATGGTTATGGGGTCACGACGCTTGTTCATAATAGACTAAGGCAGATTTGAGAAAAGTCCAGCTGGCTTGCAACCGTACGTATGGTGGTCGCGGTATCTACTTGGATAATTAATTAGCGGCCGGAAAAACGGATTTTCGAAGGATCTGACGCAGAGGCCGTAGTGTGTCTACGGCCGTATCTCGACTAAAGCAGAACTCCCCCGTCTGTCTGCATTTGCTTTCTCTACCAAAGACTAGAGTTGTTCGCGTTTGTCTGGCCTGCCTCCTCTCGTTTTTCGCTCTCTCCTATGCCTCCTCGTTGTCTTCGTCATTCCCACTCTCGGTCGCGTTGCTTCGTCTCACTTTTTCAGTTCATTCAAGTGAGGGAATTTAAAATAATCCCTTTCACTTTTTTCTCTTTTCTGTTCTCCGGTTCCTTCTGTCCAGTACCTCGAGGTTCTTTTGTGCGGCGGTCGCGAAGCCATCTGTTTTGTAGGTTCTTTTGAAATGACCGGGTTTTCTTTCTTTCTCAACTTATTTTTCCTCTTCTTCCTCTTCGCCTCCTTTCGTCTTGACACCTGGTCCAAGCTTCTGCGCATTTTTTTAAATCTCTGCACTGGCACTACACCACTGCTATGTGAATTTTATTCGCACGTTCGCTGGCTTGCTTTTTGTATTCACAAGCGCATTGTAGAACATTCAGTTATACTTGACATATCAATGCCATAGATTCATTGATGCCGGCCATCAATCATTATTTAGGTAATCACTATCTAGCTATCAGCAATGTCATTCCCTTCGCACTTAATCACGAGTCTCTCTCTTATACGTTACTTGTTAAATTCTATGATCTTATTACGAGCTTCATCTCTCTATGCTGGGTTCAACCGCATTTGCAGCCGCAATATTTTATTGCGTTGTTCAAATAGGAAATGACTTACAAAACTTATAAAACGATTATGGCTTGAATTATATATAGTTGATATAGACCAAGCTACCACTTTAATTATTTTAGGAAGTTTTGGCTAAGGGTTTATCGTAGTCCATCACATACATAGGCTATATACTAAGAACGCCCAAGTGAACCATTATTCAAATCGACTGTTAATGAGATGAACAACGCCTTTTCATTATTAGAATCAGTTCCCTTACTGAAGTGTGTAGGGCATACTCTTTCTAGACTGATTTTGATGGGAGATCTTGGCCTACCGCTACGGTAGCGGAAACGTGCCGCAATTTTTATTCAAAACCAACGGACAGGTAACGCACGTGGAATTAGCGCGGCACTTAAACCGTGCGATGTACACAGCACGTAAATTGTGATAGGCGAAACATTTTTAATAAATGCTCTCCTTTCTCAAGCCGAGTTCATAAACAAGAAGTTATAAATTGAACATATGATACATGAGCTATCACCCAAAAAATGATGAATCCGAGAGTATTCATTGTAGGTTCATTTATTCCGGCGACAACATTAACGATGAGATTTAACACCCGTAAATTCTCAAGGCATGGTCGTTTATCAAGACCTGTAAACTGATGGAGTAATAACTGAGACAACTCTTTGAGAGGTTAAATGCGATCTTAAAAAGTAGCTTAAAAAAAAAGCAGAAATTATGCAAGCCCAGAGCAAGAATTTTTTTTTAAGAACACTGTAGGCATACTTCTACGAAAGATGGTTCTGTGGATCTAAATTAATAGTAACGATCGACGGTTAAACATAACGATCTCAAACGCAAGATTTGTGTTCTCAAAATTGGATACACTTTAGTGTACCAGCGGGCTTGCAAAGAAACGGACACTCCGAAGAAGCAATTTTCTCCGGCCTATTAAAGATCAGTATCTAAGGATTCAATGCGTTAGAAGACATTCGATGAACGTGCATGTAAAGTGAACCGTTTGTATGAATTTGCCTAAATGTCAATTACGACAGAGTAATGTGTGTGCTTTTTATTTGCGTATTTAAGAAGCCCAAGTACTAAAATGTGCAGCAAGTTGCCCTCAAATACCAAACTCAAAATACAGCCTCAAAGCTGTCAATAATACTCCAACTATTACACAATCACATAAAACAGTTCATTTAAGTAAAAAACTATTCTTTATACATTATAATTGGTGAGACAACATACATTTATTACGTAGAACTCGACAGGTTATTCCCAACTGAAAAACAACCACCAACCCAAACCTATAATTCCCAGTGCGATACCGCAAGCCTACCCCAACTCATTGTGTAAAAGAAATTATTGAGCTAAGGTTGCACCCAGATAAAACACCGCATATTTTAGTCACATTAAAAAAGAATGAAAATACATACAAAATAATCTTACACTTGGATTATTCAGATCTTTCCGACCGCGATACATATCCTTTTACGGTTCAAAATTGCTGAAACAAACAATGATCTGGCTAAACTTGGATTGGATGAAAAAAGTAAACCATCTGTGGAGATACCTAGAAATCAGCATGACCCAAATAACATCACAGAAACCTAAACCAATACATAACCTCATAAAAAGTTTTGTGGTGTTTTCACCAGGCTCGGATATTGTACAACAATTGAAACACATTGCAACCTGATTAGGGTACGTAACCAATTTTCTAAAATGCCGGACAAGGTTAAGAATGAGCTGAAAATTCTAAGTTTGTTCATTCTGAGTTGCAGCACCTATAGCAATCATCAAAACGAAATGCCCTTTCCCATACAATAAATAATCGCACGATCTCGAATGCCTACCAGCTTTGTTTCAACAGGTTATATATATGATGGCTGGTGACCACCTAACTGGATAAAAAGTTGTTACGGCCTTTACCGGAGAAAGCACTACGAAAGATGACTTAAATTATTCACACGCATCGATTATTAATCACAGATCACAAGATCAAGTTGGAAGAACGCATTTTCATAAAAAATTAAATATATAAAATATAAGGTAAATAACCAGACTTGGCTAAGATCAAATCTATCCAAAAAATACCACTTTCTAATGTTTCAGAACCACATTTCTTACATGGTCTGTTAACCCCTGGCTGCATACGAGAAACCTACCGAAGACCACTGGATAAACTCCATGACAAAAAGCTATATTTAAAGTAAACGCTAAACGTTAACGCTGTTCTTCTTCTAACCCCAACTCCTTACGGACTATAGTCCACAGCTCAATAGCAGTAGCTCCATACGCAGCTACTGATTTTTGCTAAAACAATAACGGAATAGTCGCATTTTTATCATAGTAACTACCTTATAACCTGGAATATATATATATATATACATATATATATATATATATATGGAATCGCGATATATCACGCGGATCTATATCTTACCAATGCAAAGGATAATTATATTTAAATAAAAACGAAAGCGTAGGCCATAGTATTTGCACGCACGCACGCAATGACCTTTTAGTTATCATGTAAAAAGCAGTGCGACCAAAATTTTGTATATTTTCTTATAGTAGTGGACGCACTTGATCTATCATGCATTATGGAGTAACTTTGACGCGCAGCTTTAAGTAAGGTTGTATTTTCAGCCGTCTTCAGGTACACTTCCTTGTATCAATAATTATAAATAGCTAGCCCAATATTAGCTTAAAGAGTGCATAGCGTTTATTTGAGAAGAATCATTTTACAGTTTATATCTGAACAATAAGACCCAGCTGGTGGTTTTCAGGCGTTCAACTATGTCTGAAAATTAAATACTCGTATCATTTGACAATGATGATGAGAGTTGTCAACCGTTAGGATCAAACGGGTATGTAGTGTGTTTTCAAACCAAAGCGTAGTACCAGCACTACCACCTACTTGACAAACCCAGAGTAGCAACCAAAAGTTAGTGAATAAAGAGAAAGTCTCAGCCAAAATTGACAAATTGGACAGCCTTAATGATTATGAGCGAGGCATATAAAAAGAGACCGAAAAAGCGACAAGAAAGCCACGAAGAGGAATACATTACAAGATGTACGGCGACGACGATGAAGATATCTAAGGGTTTGGAGTCATCCCGGAAATTGAGCTGGCCTGAGGGCTCAAAGAAAAATGGGCTAGGGTAAAAACAGACATTTGGCGGATGAAGGATTTTTAATGAAGAGTTATTGTAAAAAACTGGGCTCATTTGAACCATGCAATAGCATACGCAGTACGGCGCTTACAACAGAGTAGATTTTGAATTGTTTGCGAATAAAATTTTAATAATAACCTAGACGTACGAAAAAGATATATAACTTGCGTAAACAGTTGTAACACCTAAAAATACAAAATAATCATGTGCAATCATAATCATATCAGAATGGGCAAATCTAAAAAATTAACTGTAATACTAAAGAAAGTTTAGAATACTCAACAACAAGAGGCTCAATAAATAATCGGCCGACCTGTTGCATCAATATTATATATACAGTATTAAGTAATAAGCGATCATGTGACGAGAGCTGAAAAAAATAAATAAGTTATTAATAATCGTAAAGCCTGTTTTTTAGCACAAAATGCCAGTACCTTTTGCGGAAGCAGTCCTTTTTAGTACAGGCTTACATATAAGAGTTGCAGATTCTAACAACAATATAGTACTTCTACAAGTTAGATTTACAAACTTATAACTTTTGCAAATACGTACTTTTGGTGGTAACAATAAACTTGCGTAGTTGTTTAATCAATGCTCGACCGAAAATGCTCAATCGGTATCACAAATTTACATAGCGGTCAGTCTTGTCAGCCTTGAGTTCCTCGGTCAATATATGGCTACAATCAGTATGTGGTACTCCGATTCCTAAAGAGTAATGTTTGTGTGTTTTATGTTAAATCTTGAAAATCAGCGTTTATATTGATGATATTCCAAATGTAAAATGTTGCCGGGTTACTTGGATGTAGAGAGTAGACGGAGGTCTCGGTTATTTCTACTGACATGTGGGGTAGAATAATGACCTATGTCCTTAACAAACTACGAAAGTCGGACGCCGTGGCGCCAATGAGAACGAATGGGCAACTTGGTAAAGAAAGGGAAGACATCCGCTTTCAATATGTCTTCTATGAAGAGGTCTGATTGGCCGTACTCGAAAGAAGACGTTTTCCTGAGGACATCGGTGATGCCGGATCGAGGTGTGATAATAAATGACCCTCGACACTCTTTTCCAATGTCCCCGGTGTGTCTGAAAGAGGCCAGCGACCGTCAGCGGCGTCGATGTGCTGACACGTGACTCATTGCTGACCAAGCTCATTTGGCCAAACGAAACACTCCCTCTATTCTCTTTGTGGTGTTCTTTCGTGTCCAGGTCTACTGTAGCTCTTTTCTGTTGTTAAACTGCGGATCCCTTCAGCATATCTGGAATGACTCAGCCTATGCTTATGTGATCAGACCGGATGCAAGTTGATTGTTGAGCTCGGTGGCTTGGTGCATTCGTATGTGCCGTGTGACCGAAGGAGACACGTAGGTGCACGGGTTCAAACCCCGCCGGGGCATGGGGTTTCTCTTATGAAGTAATACAAAAACTGCTACCGTAACGGTTAAGTTTTGAATTATGGTCAGCCCTAAAAAAATATAGATAGAAGTTGGCTGTTCTAAGGATGAGGGGAGCTCATAAGGACACTTATGCTCCAATTGTAATTCAACCCTGTTACAAGTAGACATAAAAATACTTTCTTTTGTAACGCCAGTTTTCACTTCCTACTAAATTATTTGAACGTGTACTCATTTAGGTTTCAATCAATATTACACATTTCCTGTACTCATAAAATACTTTCGAAAAGGGACTTTATCTGACACTCAAAGGTGCTGGAACAATTAATTTTTACTTCTTCTATCAAAAGACACTATTCATAATTTTTCTTTATCATACAAGACGTAAGCTATATTACGTGTCTCTTATTTCTTGAGGTGCGTGTATAACGCCTTGTTTTCACGCTTTCACGGATAAATTCATTCATTACTTTTTTTGAATTTATCAATTGGGCACTCAGTTCATGTCAAAATATATGCTTATACAATTTCATTTAGCTCTACTTACGTGAGCTGATACTTGTTAAACAAGATGGCTGTTTTGAATGATATGATTCTTTGCCGCTTTTTTATGAGTACTAATATATATATATCATTATCAAGTGAGTTAATTCTAAATTGTTTTTAGATTACTTTCACAACTATCAGATACGAATATATTTCAATCACAATACTATCAGCACAAAACCATAAAAAACTTGCGTAGCGGATATACCCTTTGGAATTTAAACTTTATTCAAATAGTCCGGTGTGCGCAAACAACTCGTGTCGTTTATTTTACGATGGTATACATACAAGAGTTTTTGTTTTTATTTATTATTATATAAAGATGCATTCTTATCCGTTAAATAATGTGCGTAATTATAGATGCTCCAATGGAAGTTTATTAACCTAACCTGGCTGTTACTAATTGTTGTCACTAATTAAGTGCACCAAATTGCTGAAATCGTATTTGGTGTATGGGCTTCTGAACTGCTTGAATAAGTATCACATGGTATGAAATTTTCTGAAAGACTTATTGTTATTGTGAATGCCACCAGGTATCAAAGGTTGCGAATAGAGGAAATTAAGCAAATGCATGAAGGATGCAGGGCAAATACAATATAAGGTTTTTTTGTTCTCCGCCTTGTTTTCCAAGCAATGCAATTTATAACTCACCCCTAAAAGTCTACAGAACTCATGAACCGTCTAGAGGCCGGATTGTCCCTTTCAACTGTGACTATCACATGGAAGCAGTATCGCGCAACAGCTCCTATCACTCACGGGCAATGTCACTAACTGCTCGTTTGCAATCCACCATATTTAAGTGCCGGTGCATCCATTTGCGAGTTTTAGAATGTTGTCCACATCTGCATTATACACGTTATCTAAAAATATTTTTCAAACTAACCATCCGCGGTATCGCTTTTTGCATTACTCCGTGAAACGAATTCCATAAATGTAAATGTGCAACGGCGGGGATTAAACCCATGCACCTACACGTCTTCTACGGTCGCAAGACACACTCAAATGCATCAATCCACCGAGCTCGACGCTTCCAACCAAATACTTTATTTCCCAGTACGCCACCTTGAGCAATGTATGTTTGGGTATAAAT
The DNA here is from genome assembly GCA_002081605.1 of Tropilaelaps mercedesae. NCBI lineage: Eukaryota > Metazoa > Arthropoda > Arachnida > Mesostigmata > Laelapidae > Tropilaelaps > Tropilaelaps mercedesae. The sequence continues at coordinate 10,828 of MNPL01004554.1, forward strand.
TCATCTTGAGGCTCGATATTTTCGGCACGAGCAATTCACGAGGATTCAGCAGATTCTATTTTTCGAACAAGAATTCTGCAACCTCCTATTAAGTACCTGTTAAAAATTGTCGGCGTTTGCTTCAAATGTATGTTGGAGCGTAGCATGTTTGACGTAGAAAAAACCATTAAGACCGGTGTACTACCAAGAAAGAACCTACGGCACAATATGTCTAGTCACTATACTATAATAAGTACAGTAAAGAATGCCAAAAAGTTTTAGCAACATTTAATTAAATTGTCCTGCACAAATACTATGTCAGTTTCTAGAAAGTGTACGGTGAAAAATGCGAAAAATACAATTAGTTTTAAAGCGGAGGAGTATAACGCTCACACCCAACATAATTATCTTATTTGATCAAATTTTGCTAAAGAACATCGTGGTATGCTCTTCAAATCCGCTTCAAGACATTAAGGCGAGGTTACACACATGTAGAAGACGAATACAATTTATTTACTGAACCGAAAAAACTTGCAGTGCACAAATATCCAACGAAAATAACTCAAATTGGCTTCTAATTGGCGGCATATATGTCAGGTTAAAACGAACTACATGACATAAAACTCATATTTGTTTGCCCCATATGGTTCCCCCTCGCGGCGTAAACGTGGTCGTTATTATTTGTTCTTGGCTATGTTCTCCGTGTTTCATTACGTGATAGACATTCTCGATAATCGGGTTTTAATACTGCTCTACTGCGTAGTATTTGTGGAATCCTCACGTTTAAAGCTATGTAATGTTACCCAAGAAAACAAAGTTTTCTCTAAGAAATAAATGTGTCAGCACATTGTCTGCCAGGCATTTCCGGTTAGAATTATTGGATTTCTACTTAGCCTAAAATCTTTCAAATATTTGTTTCACTTGGTTAGTCGTGAACACAACGTACACAGCAAAGTTAAGGTGAATCAGTCAATCCAAATAGAGGTGCTAGCATTGTCATGACGTAGTTTTTGACGAGTTTAAAACTGTTACATTTCAGACATATTAATTGCCAGTTCTTGGTGCAAAGTATTATCATTAATAATCTAAACAATTTATTTGAAACTTCATAATACGTGCGATACCGCTATTGTTCAAATGAAGTATTTTCAATTATGTTACAGCTTCCTAATTATGTGCCACTCGTAAGGATATATACACGTGACTGACTATACATGTTGTACATGATGGCAGCCATATATAATCTTCAATTGGGAGCCAAGCAACGTACCTAAAAAAAGCAACATGTATGGTAATATTTTTAGCAATGTCCTGGCACAGGATTTCAAGGACTATTGTAAACGCCTGCGAAAAGAATTTTCTTGTTTTAAAATGCAATTTATATGTATATATTATATTAGAGCAGCAGCACAGCTGTAAATAAAAAAGACGCACCACAGTTAATTATGACTTCGAACACTAAGTTATTAAGAAATGCTATTAGTTATTAATACATAATTTTCGCTTAAAATAAACTTGCGTAAGAGATCGGTTTACATTTTGTTTATGTTTTTGTTTAGCGGTACAAAATAAAAACAACTTCGAACTAGATGAGTTTGAACAGTTTGCTTTCCAGTGGGTCTTAGAGGTTCTTTCCTTTATTATATAAATATTAGAGCCCGCAATCTGTAGCTTTGGGGAGACTATATAACTGTAATTTTATCGCCGATTTTTGAGAACATAGCGCTGTTGTTGGCCAGAAACAAAAAGTTGATAATATGTTATCGGTTTTCAGCTCTCAGTAATGTCCTTGCTTGTATTAGAAATCCATTACTATCATACCAGAAAAATCTTGCCCCTAGTCCAAATAAGTATTTACTTTAGTTGTGTATTCGATGGGTTCCAAGAAAAGTAAATTGTCTATGTATATTGACGTCCTCAACTGCCTTGTTTTTTAAAACAGCTAGGTTAAAATTACCTAGAGAATAAAGGAGTCTAAGTTTTTTAGCAATGTTTTTGCCTTAGTGAGCGTCTTGTTCTTTCCAATCGTCGGCTTTATTGTAGCATGCTAATGAGATCATCTCACGTTGTCATCGGGTGGCCACAATCTGCGTTTTTAATTACTGTGCCACTTATTCACAGAACTATTAAAAATATTAACGGTGTGCATAACGGTGTGGGAGTCCATTGGTTTCGGGGGTTACTTCAATCATACCATACGAGTTTTTGATTGGTCTGGAGTAAATGTTTGAAAAGTCAATTTCATATGATTTTTGGCGCTTTCAGTTCTTTCGTCACTATACTACAACAGGTACAGCAAATGATACCAAATGGACCCAACGGGGTCCTTTAAGTAACTTGAACGTTTCCCTCATTACCACAGTTCGTCCGGTAACGGGTGCTGAAGTCCCAATATTCGATACCGAAAAGTTCGTAATAACAATGCATGGTTGCTTCACAAAATCGCAGTGCTTAATTTTATCACCAATTTTCGATAGATCTGATTATCGCTTTTACTGGCTAGAAACAAAAAGTTGATGATATGTCATTGGTGTTCAATACTGAATGATGTTCTTGCCTGTATTATAAACTCATTACTATGATGCTAGAGAAACCTTGTCCAAACGTTTTGCAGGGATTTCAGCACATATTAACAAAATTTTGTGTCTTAGTGGCAAACAGCTTGAAACTTATAGCTATGCTTATGTACTATATATTGCAATGTAAACCATGAACATCGAAAACAGCATTTAGAAGTTACCAGGACGCTTACAACAGCACATTCCAAAATACAAATATTAAGCACCGCACATAGATTTCACTAAGCTTTAACCCGCAACACACTACGAGACACTGTCATCGAAAGAAGCATCAAAAGATTACTCTACTATTTTTGACAGTACATTCCAAAAGATGACCATTGAAAGTTGCACATGAAAAGTATAGGTTCGTGGTCTCATTTCCGGTAATCATTTTGAAATTAAACTGTATTTCATAAGCACGGCGCCGAAAAGCTACCCCTAAAAACCTCTAAAAAATTGAGGCCTCAACCAAATTAAGAAGAATCGTCTGTTTGGCTTATCCACAGACCAATGACCCTACAAAGAAATATAAAAAACGTTAGCTAGTTTAAATAATAAAACGAATTAAATCGATTAAATCGAAGAAGTCAGTGGTCTGCATGCCGAACTTTCTTTGCCAGCAATGCTTCAAAAAATAGCCGTAACATAAATATATATACATACGTGCGTATGTACAAGTGGACCGTCAACCATAGTATAATAGACAGATAGATAGGAAAAATAGACAAACAGATAGGATAGGTACAAGATTTATCTGTTCTATTTTGTATACGAAATACATCTTTTTATATATAGTTTATATAAAATAATACAGAACTTTATTTTCGATATTTGGGGTATTATTGTCAATTTTTAAAATCTTTGGACGCGTATTGAAACACTTCATGTCCTAGTATAGTAGTTTAAAACCGTGCTGAAGGAATATATCCTTTTTTACTAATAAAATGGAAAATATAATTATCAAAATCTGGCATCATATTTCCCTTAATATGACCGAGATGATAATCCATTAGATAGCGATAATTCTTCTTTTAGTTACGTTTTGAAAATACAGCTATCTCCTGATAAATTGTCATAGCTTTCTCTCATATTCCTGGACGACGCTGTCCTTAGAAGACAGTAATATCCAAGTGAGACGTCAAGCTCGGCACAATTCATACCTAGGTACCAGCTTCGCACAAGTACAACAACAACGGACCAACTTAAGTGATAATATTATATATAGTGCATAATATTTTAGGTGAATTTTTTATCTTTTTATTCGACAATAATCAAGTACTTCTGAATACGTATGACTCTGCTCAGCTGATGCTGCCTCCACGGATACACTCTACCAATAACATTGTGCGCACAATACTCTCTCTTTTTTTGACCCCTTCTCTTCTGTACAGCTTATAATTGCAACGTAATATTCATAAAAATGTCTTTACACTCAATGAATGTCTGCGATACAACGATTAAACTATTGTAAACTCTTTGTTTTCCTTAAATAAATTTGTTTTGTACTGTATCAAAACGCGATTTATGTGCAACTGCATATGAGCGCTCTATACTAAATTTAATATTTAACTGTTGACCATTTATTCGCAAGCTAAGAATGATATTTTTGACTCGATACGTTTATGATTATCCAGCGAGTGGTTGACGCGATACAACCGTTCTTCGCCATCTCCTCCAGACATCTCGGACCAAACTCTTACCAGACTTCCAACAAAAGCCATCACCCATCATAAGGGATAAAATCCAGTTAACACCAACATAACAACAGCTGTATCGTACCGTTCCTGTAACTTCGGTATGAGATGACGTTGTCGGCTTTATGCTGCATTCGCCAACCCCCATAGTTCTCCTTTGAGAAGGGCGCAGCTTCCCTTTTTTTGTGCAGTATGTAGCTGCGGCCATACCGGAGTGGCCCCTACTTTGAAAACAGCGAATTACCGGATAATAAACATAAAAAATAGGACACTCACGATGTATATCTTCCACGTCCGTTAATTTCTTTACTAGAACTACGTGAATCATTTGGTTGTCATCATTTGTTAAATACAACCAATGTAGGCATGAAATCTCTCATCAGACATGTTTGACAGCCAAGCGTCAAATAAGCAAATAAATCGGCACATATTTGCGATGCTGTAATGATAATCTACACTAATACCTAATGGTACTGTCTATAATAACCGTTCTGCGTTTACTACATTCATATTTTCGGATTTCAAGATTACAACTGAACGTCTGTGTATAACAGGCTCGGAGGAATAACAATTTCTGTTTTTTCATTTTGGCTTCTCTCCTGTCAGCAGTCTCGTATTAGATGAATCTTCCAGCACGTTTTAAAAGCTAACGCTTCCACTTGCCGTGTCCGAGTTATGCTATTTACGGGCATGGTCCAAATGAATAGCATGAGTCATTCGCTGCTTAAGAAAGAAAAAGTTTGAGGTTTGCGTACTGGTTCCTCTATCGGCAAACGGCAGCTGCTTGGACTAGTCTCTCGAGACGTCCTCTACAACCAAAATTGCACATAGACTTATGCAGTCATACATACATGCATAGATTATACTGGGTTCACATAGCGCGACGTATGGGAATTGCCAGTTTGGGACGAGATGAGTTAGAGTCGGCTGAGCGGGGAAACATGAAGGGTGTCTGAAGTAGAATCGTTACCTACGCCACCCGTCTCTTCTTGCTCTCTCTATCCCAATTACTTTATTCACAATCGACCCTCTCTGGCTAGTGTCCACACACTCGCATAACTCAGAGAACACATAGCAACGGTAACTCCTTCAGGCGGCCAATCTGTACTGAGCAAACTATCTGTATCTGCCGCAGCACTCAGTCCACTGGACTACGTGTGGCGAGCCCAGCCCGACCTGATGTAACATCTGCTTATCGTCACCTAACTCACTATCACCAACAACACTAACTGCCACTAAACCACACGTCATAACCGCATTTGCACTGAGCGAACAGTACCGTAGTGTCAGACACACATCCATCAGCTACGCGACCGACCAACCTGCTTCTTCTATCGCAGCCTCACATATTATGAAATAGTAGGATCGAGGGGGAAGGTCAGAGAAGGAGAAACGAGCTATGGATGAAAGCAAAACAAGGAAGAAAACGCAACCAGAATATGGCCGTCTCGATCTTATACAGAGAAGGTGAGGGCCACACTAATAGACTAATATAAAACTCGCTCTTTAGTTTCCTGCGGATCTTTTTAGTGGCGTATATGTGCGAGCGTGAACAAATCGTATATTTCAAGTCAAAACATGAACGTGCGCACGAGGTAAGCAGCACCTTCGTGGCAAGTTATCATGGCAAGACTTTCAGCTAAAATTGGATTGTAATTGTTTGATTTGTTGGAATGGGGAAGAATCTACCCTACAGTTGTGCTGCGCAGTTCACGTAGCAATTTTAAACACTGGTTTTCCTATAGATAGCGTACATGCAATATGCGACTTAATAGATAATAGGCAAAATCCTTTAATAAAATTATTTCCGTTCTAAACCCAAACCGATCTCGTATTACTTCAAACAATCCTTAATACTTAACGACTTAGCGGTATAAGAAGTCGGTGCCAGCGAATTCGTCATTCAAATTGTACTTACAACTTGTTCGCGCTTTCGTATTAGTACAACATTTAATTTGAAAAATTTAATATATAAAAATATTAGCGAAGTTACTTGATTTTTTGTATAAAAATCTAACAAACGTGTGGTTAAATAAAATACGCATGTGAGTGTTATTTTAAAACAAGTTCGAGTTAGGTATATACCCTTGATTCGATTATATTTGGAAATCGACTAACCAAATCTAAATATTAAGACGCAGTTATGACCCTTACCAGGCACTTTCTGGAAAAATGCTGTAGGGGCAGCTTTCCAACAGAAAATAGAGTACAAAATTTCAACCACAAATACTTTTTTCAGTGTCAAAGCTCAAGAAAGATCATTGACAGGCAGTTTGCATGCGTAACACTTAATCCACGACAAATTTTGTGACATCTCATGCGTAGTTTAGCCTGAGGCTATAATCGAAATTAAGCTTAGACGAAGCAAATTCCCGTATGGATCGGAACGACTTACATACTATTCAACAAAAAGCGAGCATGATATATCATTTACCATAGGCAAGCCTGTGTTACCTGGTGTCGGGCTATCAAGGGTTCCTGGGGAATCCTACAGGCGCTACGGAATTAGAATTTTGCTCTGTTCGTCCCTCTAAGTCTCACCTCTCCATAGTATCATCGTATCAATTTTCAATAAGTTTCCCCAGAATCGTAATGGCGAGTACACAAATACATATAAAGTTCCGTCGGCACTACCAATCCTAGCATCACGCAGTGTTGCCGGCAAAGGCTGCGGGCAACCCAACCCCATTTAAGCTAGCACAGCACATTCTATACTCCATCGAATATCAATAGTCCTGAACACCGCACCACTGTGCTGCCTTAGCTTAAGGGAACGGATAACTGATAGGAATAGGAAAATAGGAATTTAACTGTAGCGTTTTCAAAACAGACCAAAACACAGGGAACTCAATAAACGCTACATAATTTCGTTAAATTTCAAAAACAGTGAAAAAATCAAGAATAACAATATCATACACTAGACAAGAGTTGTTTTTTTTGAAAAACGGTTGTATACGGTACAAATGGTATTTAAAAGCGATTTTCATGTTTTTGATGATTTCATGTTTCACGGCACAAATGGTACTTAAAGGTACCATTTGTGCCGTATCCACCAGTTTTCGATAAAAACCTTGGAAAACTTTGTGTTTGAGGACCTTCTTTATGTATACTCAAAGTTTTCAGGAACATTAGTCTTAACAATCAAATTGTCTAAAAACGAGGATTACTAAGTCCACGCCCCACGTAATCTCGAAACAAGCCTCGGTGTTGCAGGTTGGAACGAAAATGAGGATTTCTTTGGAAATCTCATTGCTAAAATCAGTGTTCCTAAACGCTTTGTAAGACGTTGTCAGAAATGATCTTTAAGTCAAAAACAGTTGTCGAGCTCAGCGGCTTGGTGCATTTGTATGCGCGTTGCAATCGGAGGAGGCGGGTAGGTGCACGGGTTCGATCCCTGCCGGTGCACATATGCACTGATATGGGGTCCGTCTTACGAGTAATCAAAGATGCTATTGTGGACGTTAAATGTTGGCTGATGGTCAGCCCTAACAAAATTAAAAAAAAAGTCGAAAACGGTTGGCTACGGCTCCAATAGTGGTGACTCTAATGATAAACTCTTATTTTCGGAACCCCGTTAGATTCTCTAACATGAATACTAACATCGACTTTTTTATACAAACGAATCCGAAGCCTAGCTAATTCGGCAGAATTTACGTTTTTGAAGTAGAAAATGCTATGACGTACATTTCATAAGGCCTTAGAACTTTCGCATTATTTTAGGTCGTTTTATCTTGAAATTGTGACCGAAGATATCGAATTTTAAGTCTTTTCCGAACAGAATCGGAATTACGACAAAAAGGTTTAGTTACATCATGTTGGATTTTGACAATTGGTCAAGTCAGCTATGTTGTAGCTCGCATATTTTGATATATTGACGTCAACTTCAATGTTAGTCCCGTCAATGTTATTGACGGTAACTCCAATTCACTTAATAAATCTTCAACTTTTTACTAAAAGATGTTAGGGTTATTATAAAAATCTAGGGACCTAATATTTAGGATTATTTTCACTGGTGGGTTAAGTTTAACTAAAAGGCGTAAAAATCTTCTTCATTAGATGTGCCGTCGGAATGCACGAAAATTACTAATTTTGTTTGTCCCGTTTCCAACCGTTTTTGAGAAAAATATAAAAATGCATGTATCAATGTATCTTATGGGATTCATCACGTGTTGTCAATTTGTAGTACAGAAATGAAGTCCCTGTAAGTAAAATGACAATACATTAAACTTGAGCGTATATGCACACAGTCGACCTCACGATGCCATATCTAAATATATTACCCTGTGTGCTAAAATTTGTAAACAGATGCGATTATTCTTGCAGCTATGGGAAACTTATTTCAGTTTTGCCGATGTCTTTATTGCATTGAACATGTATCGCTGAATTTTTAACTTACTAAGATCAATCAAAATGCATCTATTAAAATATACAATCTATGGCTATGTTGAAGTAGATTTTGAGATTTAGTTTACGACAATTTTACATAACTAACCTTATGACCAACATAAGTACTCAGATATGGACGTCGTCAATTACTATCGGGCTTTTGTTTTATGTTCCTCGAAATCTGCACTCAATAAGTTCGCACAGTTCTCAACTGCCTAACCTAATTCCCCCTATTGCGTTTTTTTTCTAGTAGGCTGACAACATCGGCGGCGCGACCACTCAACAGCAAACACGCCGCCTACTTTCCAGACTTCAGAACAATAAGAGGGTTTTCGGGATACCTTCCACAATACATTATTCAGTGTAATCGCGACACTTAAGTTTGTGCTGCTCTGAATAGCGGTCGTAAAACTCACTAAGTGAAGTGAAACCTTTAAGCAGCACCTGGATCGCTGCCCGTAGCACTCCACAGAGTGCTCCACAGTCCGACTCGAGAGACGTACGAAGCACGGCGGGTGGCGTCAGGTGGGCTAAATGAAGGAATAGGCTGGACGCCAGAAATGGCAACTCACAGTTTTATGCCAACTCGTGGAATGTAGTGTTGGCTCTTGACAAAAGTTATAACTGGCTATTGTGTCTATGAGTAGAGGACCCGTGAGATTCCCACTGCCCTACTAGGACTTTGTTAAGGGTGTATGTATATATAAGCAGGAAATTTATAGAGCAGGAAGCTACTGATTCGACTTTTGGATGTGAATAAGCTTTCGGTGAAAAAATATATAAAGGACTTTTGAGTGACAAGTCCATAATAATAATACAGGTGCGCGTTATCGTAACGAGGAAAATATTGTTAACAGCATTTTACTTAGCTTAGTTGTACTTTTGTGTTTGGATTTGGGTGTAGTGTTTTCATGTGCAAAAAGAATCTGCTGGGACAATTTATTAGGAAACAATTCTCAGAAGGTTGCGTTACTCCTTACAAAATGTTTACTTACAGTAGACTTGGTGTGCAAGGTTTTTTTACCGTAGTTTTTTTTTGTTTCGAATGGAGAACACTGGAAGCTCTGTCTAAAGAGAATGGTTGGATAGAGTAGAAAGTTATATTATGATTTTTATGCACAACAGACAGAGCTCATTGTGAACAATACCTTCACCGAAATTAATTTTGGCTATCACTTTTCGCCGAATTAGGAGGTTTATTTCAAAAGCAAGCAAGGCTGTGTCCGCGAATGGATGCCCATCAGTTTGGTGATCCTTTTCTCGACTCAGATTTACGAAAATATGACGTGACAAAATAGCGGCTCGACTGTGCAACAGACCGCTATCGCCAATTCCGTCGAAGAAGATTCGCCTTATCCCCGTCCGACCTGAAAAGGAGAGCATCGCTATCGTTTAATAGGATTAGATTTTTATCAACAATGCGCTTGTTCAGCTGTCATATATTTTTATTTGGTTGAACAAGAGCCAAAACCTTGTTATCTAATTGTTTTTTATTGAATAGGGAATTCTAAAATCGCTTCACGTCTTAATAGTGAAAGAGCATTACCTAACATTCTGGACAACTTTCGGTTTTTGCAGTTGGCAATAAATTATCCGTGTAGAAAATATTTCGGCGACATTTTAAACTGGCTTAAATACGGACTACTTCGCTTGTGTATTGTACTTACTGTTTATGATACTGCCGTGTAGTGACAGATATCATAAGGTGTGGAAGTTGGGTAAAATTAACGTTCAATAATATTAGGCATTTTATCAAATATTGCAATATATTTGGCGTGTATACTAGTGTTTACTAGTACAAGCTAGTGGACCGGATATTGATGTTGCTTCAACAACGACAATTAATAGAGCGAGTGGTAGTATTCATTGTGCATTTTAACATTGTATAGCTGCCGTTTCCCCAAGTCCTTACCGAGCCTGTCCCTGCACGTATCTTGTCCCAAATTACCGAGCTTGAAAATATTCTCTTCATAAGGTATCAGTGGTTGCTGCATTTGACCAGAATTTACTCTGCCTACAACTTTTTAGCGTCCCGGGCACGACTGGAAAAATCGGATAAACGCATCTATTGAACCGACAAATAGGACACAGATGGATATGGGTAGTGCAGAAACACAATTATGGCACCGTGAGTATAGGAGACTATGCGGTTAGTTTTCTTACAACGCCGGCGAAAATTTACCAAGATTAATAGAATGAAATTGTTGTAATCGGAGGTCAGTGAATGACTCGAAAGCTTGATACATATATGCTTATGTAGCACGCACCTAGTATATTTAATCGATTATTATCAACATTGCGAACCGTATTGGTATGATAAAGATGGTGTTTCCCCGGCTGCGCACCTGATGTGGTGAGAGATACTTTTTGAATACTAGGCCCGTTTGCGGTTCGAAATATTAAAGTGTCTGATGAGTTCTGTACACTTAATATAAGCACTATTTCTACCATTTGTGGTCGCATTGACTTGCAAATGCTTGAACATATTTTTCATATCAGCAAAGTTTGAAGAATCACGTTTAATGTTAAGGCTGAGAGTCAAATGAAATATCGTTAAAGAGTAATTTTAGCCAGGCACAGACACTGTTAGTGAAAGCGTTGGTAAATCTCCCCAAACAGCTAGAACAGTTTTAATGAGTGATTTTTACATTGCAGCAAAGATTTTTAGCTTAATATCGGTGGCATTCTACAATGCGGTTAAGGAAGAACTTGTTTTAATGAAACGGATGGTTGTTATTGGAAAAATATATGAGCCCACAGAATATGCTAATCACTTACTACTTACAGCGCAAAACCATGGAAAATTTTGCTTTTACTTGACAACTCATTCGGATCTAGCAATCGGCAGGAATTATTATTTCACAAAACGATTAAGATCAGATCACCATAAGGCTCGCCGCGCTTCGTTAAAATTTCTGGCAGGTAGCTCCCAATAAAACAATAGAACATGTATAGATTTTTGTAAATTTTGTGCTGATGAACTTTAAAAACTAACTGACGATATCTTTAGGGAAACAGTCTGTGAATATATACGACCTTATTGTTTGCATTAAAGCAGAATCGAATCATAAATATTGGCTATAGTGCATGTTATTATGTGCATGGTCCGATACGGCAATGCAATTGCATTTGATTGCATATTCTTGAGAGGCGTCCTTTATACCCCGATGTTATAGTGAAGCAGCCTCGCTACAACCTTCTAACATATTTTTTTCTGTTATTCTGGTTAAGAACTTTCTCGTGGGCAACCGTTATATTGTTAGTACCGGTGCTCATACAATGTCAGAACAAAAAGCTCCAGTCTTAAGAGATGCATACCAATTTCCCGTTCGAAAATCGGCCATACATCGTATGCCCAGTTTTCAAACGGGATACCTTTAACGTTACGTGACCGTACTCACTCTACCAAGGTGAGACTTTATCGACGATGATTTAGTAAAGCCTCCCACAGACTAATGGTACTGAAGGAATTATTAGGTTGGTGGCAGTCAGGTAATCATTACATGGTGTACACTCAAAAATAAAGAAGCTACAGCTACGCACTCGAGATGCCTTTCATTGGCCTGGAGTAACAGCAAATGCCTAAAACTATCTTGTTGGCTGTGAAATTTAGGGCGGCGAACAGCATAAATATATATATATATATATATATACATATATATATATATACACAAACGCACACCAAAGAACATTTTTTCTTAGTTTTAGTGCTGAGAATCTGTATGGCGGCTTGGTACGAAAACACTACACAGGATATATAGAGCCAACAGGAATAAAACGAGAATATTATCTAACAAGCAGACCAAAAAGTGAGTTTTATCTCTAAGGTCACGAACTCACACGAACACAAATAAGATAGTACTGTTGCCTATTGTTATTTACAAATTACAGAGGGAGGCGTAGAGACTAGTCACAGACACTAGCGCAAATGCAAGTGGGTTCAAGGTTTGTCAAACAGTCGGCGACGTCGCTCGAATGGACACTAATCGCTTTGGGCTTACCACTGCGTAGAAGCTCACAAGAATATCAGCCTTTCATTACTAGTAAATACTCATGTAATTTATGTTTGACCTATCATACAACGAAGTTTGATACGCTCTTGGTATTTGGGATCCACGACGCGCCCCTCTGAGGATACCATTTCAAGCCACCCAAACATTCCTATCTGATGGAGTAGGAATTTATATTCACGACAATTAAAGGTAGTGTAAAAGAGTGTGATCATCTTTGCAATTCTATGATTGAATGCAGCGAACCAGGCAACTTGTTGTAGCCAGCAAAAAATGGTGTGCTATCATTTTAATATGTTTAAATGACGTCAGTTTAAATCCTATAACACGATGGCATCTAATTTCACTTCGAATGCTTCTGAAATTCCGTTTTTAATAAAGTAGTACCTTCCGGCATAACTAGTAATAATTTAATGAAATGATATAATCCCGAAGTGCATAAGGGAAATCCATACCCTTGTTAAGGCACAAGTATAGTAGGCTTATAAAAAACAGCGTATTTTCAGGCAAAATATAGGGTACTAAAAATACGATGCGACTAAATTATATTCAGGTTTACAAAAAGATGTTAACATGAAACCTTTTATAGAAAATGAGAAGAATCAGTAATATACTCGACAAAACGCCGGGAGGTCACTACTTCGCATGAAGGGTGCTCATCTGCGTCGGCAATTGGAATAAAAGTGTATGAAGCTGTACATTCAACGTTTCATTCCAGTTATTTTGGAGCGGTCTCAGCTTCTTTAGCATATGTGATGTTTTAGGCTGAGCGGGTAAGAAACTAGTAATCTCATTTATTCAGTTCGAGTGTCCCCACTATTACTGACTATTATATCATTCCATTAAGCTCACGGACACTGGATGGTTTTGACGTGTTAATAATGTCCGGAGAATCATTGTTATGTACCGAGTCACTTACGGTTTGAGCTGAACTGTAGCCAGCGGGGCGCGAGTTTGCTAATTCTATTCATCACAAACCACCAAATTCTGTATTTTCAAGCCATAAACACCAGAATCACCTCCCGTTTAGCTAACATCACTATTTAAAAAAAAAAAAAA
>MNPL01004554.1:28814-60324 GCA_002081605.1 Tropilaelaps mercedesae
CCGCAAGGCGCATACGAATGCACCAACCCACCGAGCTCGACAACTACAGGCATCTACTACAAGACTAGTAGACAAGAACTACAGGCATCTGGACTACACACACTGTCATATACTGAGGTACTTATGAACAACTAAATACACCTTATCCGGCCGGCCAGTGATCACAATAACATGAAGAATGCAGACCGCATCGTAGTACCATTGTTGTATACTGTGGTATCACAGATATAATGTTTCGTGCTACATCAAACCAGCGCTTGATAAAAGACACGATTAACATATCTCAATTATATTTTCAACAATTATGTCTACCTAAGCATAAAATAAGCGAAGTGTTTCACAACAGAGCATATTAACTTTAAGCTTACAATAGGATGCCTCTATGATTTAATGAATGAGCGCACGCAAATACTTGCTTATTGCTAAACTGCATCACTGTTTTTGTTAAAGACTTCCAAAGTTGTCTCCATACACTACTTTGAAGGGAAGGGGTATGTTTAAAACGCGTGTGAATGGATGACGGTCACTAGCCATTCAAGTTGGCCAAGTATTTGCAGGGGGCAATAAATGTTTCCACAATTCATAATAATGCACGTCCACCCCTTTTCTCCGACATTGCCTCAGATTCATAGGAGAATATCTAGAGTGCAAGTTAAACATGAAAGTCCTAAATACGATAATGCGCAGGCAAAAGCGATTTAATGTTGTATTTCAGCGAAGGCGAATTATGCTATTTGTTGAAAGCACATTTTATCTCTACGACATAATAATTATTTACCTGTCCTTTTGTGGTATCAATTCACTTCACGAAATCAACCTAGACCTGGTTTGATTTGCCCGAATTTAAAGTTAGTGGTTTCAATGACCCGGGAATGAAACTTCGCAGCTATTCATTTTAACGTTCGAAGGAGTGAACAAAAAATACTATTTGGTAAACAGAGAGATGAAACTCAAGAAGGGTTACACAGCGTTAAACAAAGAGATAACATATCTTAGGAGACAATGGAATGAGCAGTAGTGAGTGGCACGAAAATCTTGATACAAAAATTATGTTGCTGTATTTCTTGTAAACTTTCTTGAAAATCTGCCACTTGACCTTACTATATTTGGCAATTGTTCTCATGAGAGTCTAAAGAGTTGTAGGTTTTTGTGGTGAGTTGTCTGGAATTGAGTAATTTGATTTTGATTTTTTTGCTAGGAAACGTGTGTTAGTTCCAATAGCAAGGATGAAACATTTTTGAAGCACAAGATGACTACTCTAGCTCCGTCAACAGTGGGTATATAGCATGATAAATTAAAAAACATGGCTTTTTCTTTTTATACGGAATCTATTTAATAGGCGATACAAAATGCTGGTCAATTTAAAATAATTTCGGTTTCAAAGTATTTATTCTTTTATCATAATTTAGCCTATAGTTACCGGTATCTCAATATCAAAGGTTTGTTGAACCCGGAAAGTTAGTGATGACCGTGATAATTTCAGGTAGGTGGAAAAACGCCGAAAGCAAAAGGCATAACCATCTACAAACATAAGGTTTGCCTCATCATGTTATTACGATTGAACTTCAGAAACAACTTCTGTGGATTCTGGCCGCAGTGCTGTAAATGGCTGGTACTTATATTTTCCTGGTACAGTTATGGAGTGAGCGTGAAGAAATGCTAATTTCCGACGGAGAAGTCCCATAGGTTAATTAATTAGGTTCATATGGCTAACGAAACTCATGGTAGCAGTCCGTTTTAGTTAAAAAATTGAATATAGAAAACCAGGGAAATGGTAGTTTACCAGATTACCCAGTATGTGCATCAGAGAGGTAGATCTGCGCTCAGTCCGCTGAAGACAGTACCGAATAGATGGGACTAGGGATGAGACCGTTGTCACCAGAGATCGGCACTCGGCCCACCTCTCTAGGATAGAGTTGTAGTGGAATATCAAGAATCCAAGGGTATAACGAGCGTGTTATATATCGCGGCCTATGCTAACGATTTCGTATTACAGCTCATGACCCGACCACACATGGACACACAAACGTTAGGTTTCCTCTTCTCTTACTACTGTTTTCTCGAGCCACTACAGTAACCGCAGTTATACTGCTATTACCAAAATTGTAGAATTAAAGAAAGTAATGTTTTCCACAGGTATGCCCTTTGTAGTATATACCATGATCCTAGTACGCTAAGGGTTCCAAGTGAACCAAAAAACGCGGCGATTCTCTTAACTTTCACCTTCCGCTTAGGATTTGTTCCTTGATATGGTACTGGTTGAGCGTTATTTTGAAACCAGAAATGCGAATTTTCCTAGACTCTTTTTCTTCTTCTTTCTACGTGAATGCACGCACTGGTGAATCATCCAAGTCTTAGAGTTTCCTTTCGCCTATTATAGACAGTTTATTTAACCGTATCGCAAACGAAATTTGCATAGATGCACATCTGGGGATGATCATGCTTCAAAGGGTCATCATGGAAGTTTGGAGAAAAGACGCCATGTAGAACCCTCGAGGTCGATTAAGGGACGCTACAACAATAACTCAATACCGTATCTTCGCGCATGGAATAATTGTTTTCATGGCGAACTTTCAGTAAGTTTCAGGTTTTATCAGGATGTAAAGAACTCCATAACCACATGGTAAGGATCGAAAAACCCAACATGGAGTGCAACACAGGAAGTTTGACGATTTGCATCATACGTTCACCCATTATGAAGTCTTATATATAAGCACGTAGTACATTTTCTGGTGCCGCGCGCAGCACCCGTTCAAGGAGGTTGTCGAATATATTATGACATTGAATAAAGGATGTTCAAGGTCGGCTGTTTTTTTTGTATACTATTGTGAGTTGTAAGTATCGAAGCACGAAGAAAACAACTTTTCATGAGAAAGCGGAATTTTTAGGAATTGGAAATTTTTTCATAAAACGCACTTTGAACGCAACGGACGCAGTGGTTTGGAAATCGCAAATGCTGTATATGCGTTATTATGTTTATGCTTATCCTTATGAGTTCCTAATAGTGCTGCTATTATTACATTTTGTCTTCCAAAGAAAGGTTTTGCTCCAAATCGAAGGTCGACGTCCTGCTTGTTGCTTGTGTCATAGGCCGGGTCGTTATCACAGCTGCACTATCGAATGGTATGTACTGTCCTTGAAAAAAGAGACTTGCAAAAAGATCTCACAGAAAGATCTCTCTGTAATTTACTATGGCTCCCCTTAGTGCATTAAAGGTAGCTTTGTAGCTTAGAGCCGTTTCGGCACCGAGACAAGTATGTCGTCTTGCCGATGCTTGTTGGCTTTAGTTCTGAATATTACGGTATATGGTTCTAGTTGTTTGTTTCTTTCTCATCTTGGTAGGCGTGAAGGGGAAGCCTATTAGACCGTTGGAAATAAGAGATACTTCTAAGGCCCTTCGAGGCTACGATAAGCGGCTCGTAGTGCCGGCAAGCCCATCCTTGTGAAATGAATCTGCTAGAAGTAGACTTGAATTCTTTTACGAGAACGGCAACTGTCACGATCGTGGAGTAAGAGAAAACAAATGGGTGTTAGTCGGTCGACGCAATATGTGGCGTAGTCTTATAGCCCGTAGCACCGGCCTAGTCAGTAAGCTGTTGTTTTGAAAAATAGCTAGACAAAGCACCACAGAGAATGAGAATGACAATGAGCGGTTGCTTAACTTGGAAATGATTTCAGATACATATACTCTAAGGAAGCTGAGCAGTCTAGATACAGAATATAATTCTGCGTGCGCCCGTACAAGATAAGAAAATAACAACCTAAACAAAAATTGTGATAAGGATTGCAGCGGCTATACTCCTCATTTATGTTATTGCAGAAGAACACGCGGAAAACGCCCCCCGAGTCCAAACGTCGCCGCAATTTCCATAAAAAAATGTTTGTCCATTTGCCGAAGATCATGGTACTAGTTGCTTGGTCGTGATCAGTAATGGAAAGACGCGGACTGCCAGAAAAACAACAAACGGCATTGTCTACGAAAACAAAAAGGCAATCTTTTGTTGCTATACATTATATTTCCCATTCAATCTGATTAACGTAGAAACCTAGCTAAGTTTATTTGTTTACTTCAAGAGCGAAATTTTGGAATACTTGAATGCAATGCAACACACTGCACCAAACAACTATGCACTCGCTACCCAACAAACGCTATAATGAAGATCGTAGACAACAACTGAAGACGTACCATGAAGTTGTTCTCAAACCTGGCGTAAATTCTGCACAAACCACGATTAATGATGACACATAGGCAGGTTTCTCTCTTGCTTAAATAGAAGAACAGTTTTATTGTAATAAAATTAAATGAGTAAATCTATCCGAAAGCAGTGCTTCATTTACTCTACTTGTTTATTTACAGGGAGCATTACCTGTGCGAGGATTGCTAAAGGGTATCTCGTTTTAGTCAAATTTTCATTTCATATTTCATTTCATATCATATTTCATGTATGTAGCAGGTTTTTGTATGTGGACTAGTAACTTAGAAATGGAGACAGCGTACTACGTATGGTTTTTATATCCAAGTATGTATGCCTCTTAGCAATTTATAACTTGGTGAGTTAATCTCGAGTATATAAGAAAGTACTCACGGGTATATTAAAAGTACTAAATACCGTTTCCTTTAAAAGTTTTCGTTTTTCGGGAATATAACACATATATAGATATTTAGATTATTGGCACTAGCATACCGTGCCCAGATCTTCATTAGCAGATTCTAAAAACCAAATCCATCGTTTACTATTAATAATACGCAAATGGGCCAAGCATCTAATCAGGCAACGTAGCTCTATTCTTTGTCCAACCTTTCAGGAATATTGAAAGGCCAAGATTGATTTGAGACATGACGCGTTCGGCACTTTTAAAAAATCCAGTGCGAGGATAGAAGTTAATGGTTAAGGGTTAAAGTAGAGGTGAGTTATTTTGGGTTATCGGTGATGGAAGCAATAGAAGAATTTTGAGGTGACGCCCAGCGTCGTTTGACTGCGCCAGCCTATTCTCCATTAAACGGAACGGAAAACCATTCGCCGCTAACAACCCCGGTAGCTAGTCTTAAATACCCGCCAGAAATCTATTAAACAATAAATTTTATTTGGGTACTTTCACTCGTTATTGAATTGTTTACCATATGAGCATAATATCGAGACACAGCTAGTAATAATCAGTAGGTTCACTTAGGAATTTAATTGTCTAATGAGTCTTGACCAAAGTCAATTCGCCTTCTAACTGAAATACCGCAATTCGCTTTTCAGATGTAACAGGGGCTTGTTTTCACTTCTTTTTAAAAATGTGATGCTTCTGTTGTTATTCAATGAAAATTTAAACACCAAAAGGTATGCAATTAAATTCCTTTAGTTTGCTAAGTACTAGTTGTAGCTTTAGTTCCTCTTTGAGTGAAAATATTGACTAACAATTCACGATACTCTACACAAGTATTCACAATGTTTATATACGATTAACATACGCTAATATTTTGCTCGTGATATGAGCGAAATCTGAGCACTTCATTCGCGATGAGCTCAAAATCAGTGGCATCGGTATAGAATAATGTACTTGCTAAACTCATTTGGAACGAAGGATATTTCAAACGTGGCATTATTGCAAGAAATTATAGCAAAGAGCGATAACAGTGAGAAAAGAAGAAAGGCAGTCTCCAACGGAATTTGATTTTTCGCCGTTTTAAATGCAAGAAGAACGATGCAAGAAGTTGCACATTATATATATAATCGATAGGAAGCCTCTCACTGGAGGCGCCAGATTAGTTACCGAAAACCACGGAATATGATTTGCCCGCGGTGTATTTGAAGGTAGTTTTTACCCCAGACCAAACATGCATAGTATAACACAAAAAGTAGCACTGCCTTGTAAACTAAAATGGGGCCAGCAGAGTGGACACTACGGTGTCTAAATCTCCGCAATGCCATAGCATCTAAAAACATATTTTTAGTGCAGGCTGTGAGCCAACATTTATCGTCCACGGTACCGTAAAATGGATCCCACAAATGCAAATGTGCAACGGCGGGGATCGAACCCGGACATTTATGTGCCGCCCACACACACCATCTGCCACAATATCCCAGGTGCCACGACATCTGTCAGGTGTCTGCCAAGTGTGTACCAAGTGCCACAACATTTTTGTACAACACTCAGGCATTCGTGCAAGTAAATGTACCTACCGGTTACTTGTCAATGGGTATTTTGAATATTCTGACCTTACGGAATCAAATTAGGACGCCATGAGCCACGTGGATTACTTACATGTTTGGACTGCTATATTTGCCACGATATTAGCGGCTATAAGCAAACGCAGTTTTTCAGGTGTGGTCATGGAAATGGATAGAGTATTATAAAATGTAAGTGAAGATTGAGACCGAACGTCCTCGTCATCAAAAAGAAATATAGAGCTTTCCTAAATGAAAGTCCTGTATATGTGAGTACCTAATTTTGTAATTTTCGTCAAATTAAAGGCGATTACTTGCAAATGTAAATGATTGCATGTTTACAAAACTATCTCTATAATGTCATTACGAGACAAAAAAGCCAATTTCAGTGAAAACTCAGAAAAGTATTTCGTACAATAAAAACGCTGATCAAGATCTATATATATATATATATAACCTTGACGGTTATTATTAGTATTATATACATGGTTCTAACATATATTGGTATTCTAGGCAATTCTGTACGAAGTGTTTTTAGTGCTAAACGGATCATCATGATGTCGCATATCTTTGTAATTTAAGTTCCAACACTACGCGTTTGGTGCCAAAAAATTTAATTTTAATTAATTAAATGAATTTTAATCTACAGTTTATTTTAATCTTTTATTTTACGGTTTTTTAACGGTTTATTTTAATCTACGTGTAATCTACGGTACAGTTGAGACCAACTAAAGTTTTTTCATGTAGTTGTGAATTCGTACACACGTTCGAAATGACGGCGACAATCCTCTCTTGTCGGATACTGAGTTGAGTTCGGCGTGTTGTGAAAGATCAAGAGAATCTTTAGGAGTAGTGCAGTTTTTATCTTGAAAACCCTACCTTTTAGCGCGGTCGCGTTCGAAATATCGGAGGAAACAGTAATTGTTTGGATTCGACAATTTTAACGTGACAATTTAAAACATGTTAAAAGTTTTTGCACTCTGTATAGGAAAATTTATTCGTAAGTATTGGTGTAGGCAGGTGAACGATGGGCTAAAGCGCTGCCGCCCAAGGCCGTCTGGTTCCTCGGGGTTCTCCTTTTTAAAAAATGCTGGGAAACGTCTGGAGACTCTTCTCAAACAAGTCAGTTTCCTCTTGCTACTGGTGCCCCTGGTGTTGTTTCATGCTGACTAACATGAAAGCGTACAGGTGGACTAGAATAATTCATTTAATTTTGACCTGAAACGGTACCCCCAACAATTTGTTACGATATCTTTTGCAAGTCTTGCAACGCTATCTTTCCTGAGTCGAAAGAGCGAGAGAGAAACTCAATAAAAATTAGAACGCGTCACCCTAACCATGCGACCAACGACAAGGGAAGCACTTTTGGGTTAAAAGTCAGTCCGAAAAATTTTCGGATTTCGGTTGCTCGAGAAACCATAAAAGATTGCCTCTTAAAACCGCTGCTCGCAAGGGCATTAAGAAGTACAAAGCTCACTACCGTTATTTCCTAGCACTAACAAATCACGAGGCATTGCTACGAAATTAACAGCTCGTCCAGTCGATGTTCTTAATATGTCCTGCGCTAACCGAAATTATTGTCGTGGCAGCCCACACGGTAGGACTCCAAAGTAGTCTAAAGAAATGTGACAACAATTTTTACACGAGCCTAGGTCACAGAAGCAACAGTTGTTTCTAGAACATGGCCTATAATCATCAATTTAAAAATTGTGCATTTCTAGTGGAAACATGTATAAATACCATCTTAATATATCCTACTTGTACTGATGCCATCTCAAGTCTTCGGAGGAAGCTCGTTCTCTTACTCATTAGAATGAACCAGAAAAAACCAGAACATCTTGCTATCTATCAATTATTTGAATTTCTTCTTAAATCAGCCATGTTTACCAAGCTGCTTCAATTGTTCTTTCTAATAAGCATTGTGAGAAGCTTCAGTAAATACAGCGCACATTTTCACTAGGGTGTAGGGGAAATCAGTCACTGAGTTTTTCGCACACATGTATGTTTTCGCAATGTCCTGAAATCAATTAATACTTTTTACTTATTGCTCTTTAAACTGTCAAGGAGAATAACATTTACCTACCTGTTGTAATCCACACAGATAAGTGCACTTTGTATTTGACAAATTGATTGGTAGGACAATAAAGAGATTCAGTCCATGCCTCATATTGAAAAAAATAAACTGCTAGATTAAATTTATATATGCGCGAAATCAAAATAGCACATGATAAAGGCGTACGTATCAGAACTTCGCATGCTGCAGGTATGTTCTTTTTGAGTGGAAGCAAGTCGGTCGTACAAGAACATCGTTAAGAAACGAGCTGTGACCCCGTAAAAAGCTTTACCATTCACATACATGGTTATTTCTACTAGAGATATTTATACCTGTCAAGTTCGCTGCCTTGGTGCATTCGCGTACACCTTGCGATCGCAGGAGATATGTAGATGCAGGGGTTTGATTCCCGCCGTTGCCATTTACGTTTATGAAGTCCGTCTTACGACGTAGTGTAACAAGCCGCACCGTGCACGTTAAACGTTGGCTGATAGTTTGCATACTTTGCATTGCATACTCTATTCTCTCAATAGACTTTGAGAAATACGACAGAATGTATGCAATCGCAACGTCAATTTCCAGCGTAGCCTCATTCTACACTTCGATTAATGAACTACTAAGAGAAGAGTGTTTTTACAGGAGTGTAAATCGGCTCTATGCCTGTTAAGAACGGCAGGGCACGCAGTGAATAAGGGCTATCTGGTCCGCAGAGTTGCTGGACGTCAAGCACGTCTTCAATTAGATAAGCTAGAATATCGTTCTTAACGTTCTTTACGGACAAAGCATCACCTGCTACATATGCCGATTAAATCAGGCGAAATTCAATTTGATTTTAATTGCTGTAACATGCAGCAACACCCAGTGATTATTGGCAGTCCAAACTCCATACTGGGCCGAATCTGTAAAATGTCGCGTACGATGGAGTGCTCGAGTTCGTGTGTCCAAAGGAATTGTACTATAGCTTGAGCAAACGGTTTCGCTTTGTCGTGAAAGCTCCACACGAGGAAAAACTCAAAAAAATCTCCTGCTAAGAGGCAGGAATCGGTACACAATAGCCGATTATGTCGTTACGGTATGCGACGTTAGTGTAGGGAGCTACGGCGTTTTGTAGGAGAACGGAATCTTGCGGAAATTGACTAACACTCGACAGGTGCTGGCAAACTGTATTTTACGCTTCTACCGGATAGTAGCAGCAGGAGCAGTATCGGTGGTTTGGTAAACGTCACGTACTCCAGATCGAGACATTTGAGCGGTAGGAAAAGTGGACAACCTGGTTACGGTAACACAAAAACGAGGAGCAATAGAGGCAATGTCTGCATTCGTGGAGGCGGTAATAAAAGAGAAGATCGGAGAAGATAGGGTCCAGGAGGTGGTCACACAAGAAGAGCTGTACTCTTTTTGGTACCGCGGGGAGAATAAGAGGACGTGGATGGAACGTGGCCAAAAACGTATACTAACAATCCAGCCTTGTTTCCAGCGGCAGATACTATAAAAAACATTTCAATATAGCCACGCGCTATGTCGAGTAAGGCGACCCCCTTATTGATGTCGCGAAGACAAAAACCATGAAATTCCGCTGGGGAGAAAGACACGCAGTCTTGGATGAGGTGGGTTTTCTCTCTTTTTGGTGAACCCATTCTCCTCGGTATGTAAATGTATAGATTAACAAAAAACTACGAGGTTTCCAATGCATCCTCCAGCATAGAAACTCACTTTAATGCCGACAAAATCAAAGTAGTACAACATCGACAGCACACAATAAAAAGTCATTGCCCGGACATTTCATAAACATATTAAGGGATGGTGAGAAAAGCTCACCTAAAACTGTGATTGAGAGAAAAGCTCACCTAAAACTAACTGCAGAGTCGATGCTTGTCAGTGTATTGTGCATATTTCCTGTAAGATTCACTCGTTGCGTACTTAGAATGTTTAAAATGATGCTCGAGACTTTTTGCATACAATCCATGCCACAATTACTGTAGGAATTGTTAACGCAGTGTACTTACCTGGTGCCACTGAATGTGTCAAATAATAGTGTAAATATTATGTAATATGTCTAAGTAATACATAAATAGTGACTTCATTTGCCGAGGATTAGGTGCTTTGAAGTGTTTCGGTACAAAGCTCCCTAAAAATGGAAAATTAAGTTCTTATTAACAGAATAACTTTTGTTCAACTTTTGTAGCTAAAAGTTGCATCTTATCTTTACAGATTGTATCTGTAATTGTAGCTGAACACTCAAGATTATCAAACAAATCGTAGTTACAGTCCAGATATTAAATGATTTTTTTTAGCACGGCTAAAGAGGGTTTTTTATATATACTTGAAAGCCGTGCCGTGCATGTAAGTAGTAATTGCCTCAAAAAAATATAGAAACAAATGTAACTTATAATGATAAACAAATCGAAAGGGAATTTGTAAAAAGCTTGTGCTTGTGAAAAGCAAAAAGTATGATATATCTGCACTTATTATTAGATTCTTGCTGAAGAAAAAAGAATGCGCTCTTCGAATACAATACTGACCCCATATGGTACAAATCTCGCAATTTATGTCAAGTCACTAGGATTTCATGGAAAAATATTGCACATAATATTTTATGTGGTCGCTATGAATGAGTGGTCCTGACGGATTACTAGGTTTCCCTTTGTACGTCCACTTCCAGCACACGATGTGTACTAGCAGATCAGCGTTATAGCAACTTGATTGTTTTTAGTCGGTGAACTTAATGTAAATCATCTTCGTGTAACCTGGAGGGAAATTAGGCCAATCATTCGTTTTAAACTGTTCATGATTAGACCCTGTTTTATCTAAAAAATATTAATACTTTGTAGAAGTAGTTTTCATTAATTTATTGTCATCAGTAAGATTGATTAATTTATTGATTAATTTACATTACTAAGCACGCTTATCGCGTAGTACAAGTGTATATATATACAAATGAAGCTCGACCAAGAGTATCTTATACTGAGTGTTACTAGCTCTTTAGCTGAACTAAGCTGAGCCGCCAGGGACGCCAGCGAGGGGACATGGGCATACTCCTCCGCATGGTATCTTCCACAGATATGACCGCATCGCGCACATACACATGCGAGAGCAAACTCGTGGTGAACGCTTAAAGAGCGCTTAAATCCTTGCACAGAGAATTCCGCAATAACGCGGTTCGATCAATTTAATTTTCTCCACGTTCATCGTTCATTACTTCATTAGGAAACCAGGATCGATATCTGCGAATCTTCTCCTTCAAAACGATAGCACTTCGTTGTAGGCGAAAATCACAGAGAGGCCAAAGCGGCCTTTGAGCTCTTCAATGAAAAGTGGAATGTTAGTGAAAAGTGAAATGAAAAGTGAAAGTCTGTTTCGAGTCGCATGGTGTAAAACAAGAAGGCACTGGAGGTAAAATGCTTTCGGGCGATTGAAGAGTTTGAGACCTATCTGGTTTAAATCCTTCCAAATGATTTCTACTCCACAAGATTGAGTAAGGGGTCATTATATCTGCGGAGGGTAGCTAAAGTTAGCAGGCTTTTAGTAGCCAACATAAACTTGAAGGCACAAGGTAGAAGCAACCGAGCCTCAACGTGAATGGGACTTAAAACCGATAAAACTCAGGACAATGCTCATCGCCGCTAACGGAAATGAGTAATTTGGCCGATTGAAAAGTAATACCAGAAATCTAACACTTGCCAATATTTAACTCCACTTTTACCTCCACTAAGGACACATTGGCGATGAAATATTGAATAAATTTCAAAACATCAAACACGGTATTCTCAAGTTACCGGTAGTATGTCTATGCTCAATCGATCTTCATTTGTTGATGTATGTAAAATCGCATAGCATCACTAACCATGGGGTATGACAAGGAAATCTTCTAGGGCTAGTCTTGTTTGCTTTGTCCTTCAGTTACCTTTGTTCGATACCACATTTCTCGAACGTATACTCTTGTTCAATTGAAAGTACGCTTCATTGTTTGGTTCTGATTTGAATGTCGTCTTTCAAAGGCGCCTTCTTGATAACTAGGTACACAGTAATCGCCTCTACATTAATGAATCGGATGTGTTCCACATCCGCCCAAAAAAGCTCTCTTACACTTGCTACTAATACAAATAGAATTAACGTCCGATCAATTCCCCCATCATCTACACTTCGTCTCTTCGAAACTTCACTGGGCGCTGCATTAGAAGATTGTATTTATTTCGCGAACTTTATGCGGAAATTGGTGATTACGGTACCTGGGCTTTTGCTCTGCAAGTTGCCGTTTGAGACAAAAAACATTACATTCTATCCTATCATGCGTTTTTCTTTTTATCTCATGTGTAGCATTTGGCCCTTCGGTCTTACCTACAACAGCGTGATGAACCCAATTTAGAAATTTCAAAGACGAGCATGAAAATAATTACCTATTAGAATGAAGGAACACACGACTGCAATCTGTGTTCGCTTGGATATTCTTTTATAGCTGCCCCTTATACGTTTTGCGCCCTGTGATTTTGTTAAAATTACTGACGGCCTATTTAATAATAAAGTCCCACTAATTTCACCGCGTCGTGAGTACTGTAGTCTAATTTTGGCTCGTGCAGAGACAATATCAATCCGTGGAGTTTTTCAAACCCTCCGGGACGTACACTATCCTTTAAGGTGGTCTTGTCTTTACTTAGGCCGCCCGGTATGAGAAACGGCTTCAGAATCAAACAAAGCGTCATTCCATAGCTATGGTAAAATTAATTGGTGCATTGTGAAGTAAATTTTCAAATCAGCATTGAAAATATGGTGTAAAGTCTACATTTCTGACAACTATAATTGCATTTTTTAGTAGAAAGATATTTTACGATAAATCCATAATGAAATTGTGAGTTTGTTAAGTATTTTCTTTTATTCATTTTTTTTTATTATTGACTGCTTTGTGAATATCGTAAAATTCACAACATGCTGTGAGTATAGTTGCAAAGAAGGCTATATGCTAGGCGAATAGTCAATGTATTCCAATTGTCAATGTATACAAATCACAGTTCCATGACCCGCAGTTAGATATTCCTCTTGGGTCCTGACCCTCTACTTACCTTGTAATGTAGCCAACCTTAATAAAGATATACTTTGCAGATATTCTAGAACTTCCATTTATATATATATACACAACTTTGAAGTGCACACACAACGCAGAGAATTCACCAGCAGCCTCAAATTTATGCAAACTCACCGTGAGGACCTTCCAGGCTCAAAAATACGTGGTGGGCCTCACACGGTATAGCACTATCATATGTTCAATTTTATATTGTATCTTTGATCTTGTGATGTAATAAAATAATTTTATAATGTTTTGAATTTACATCGCTCTGTGGACCTTAATAACCCAAAGTATCTTGTGAAACATGAGAAAAATTGATTTTCTGAATTACACTTTGACATGTAAATTCCTTTAAGTTGTTAGAAAACAGTTCTAGCACTCTGGTACTACCTCCTTCATAATAAAGGCAGCTTTTTATTAAACCTTAAGATCTCAAGTTTAGAAGGCAGCATCTGAAGGTCTCTAAAGTTTTACTTAGACAAACATATCATTGTATCACTGTGTAATGTCGAACTGAGTATTAAGCAGGTTACAAAAAAGTTTTTCAACCAATCGCGCGTAGACACCAGAACAAACTAACGCGATTATAAAATACTTTACGTTGCGTAACAGAAGTTGCATAAAACAAGATCTACGCTAGTCTTTTCTTTGGGCTGTTGCGGTCCTTGATTATCTTTTGGCATTTATGCCATATTAAAAAGTTGCCAGTTCTGTATTTGTTGTCACGACTATACACCCACCCGTTCTATAGTATTGCCTAGTTAAAACGTCAAATATGTTATTAAAATTAGAGACGCGCGAAGAGTTTAAGATTCAAATGAAGTCCTGGTGCGCTGGATTCGTGATAATCGAAAATTGATAAATGCGCTGAAGCAGTTGTAGCGTCAGAAAACGTCAAGTGTATTGAATGTTATGCATCATGCTCTGCAAAGACTTGCATGACTTCCTTTGGGTCGAAACTAGCTTTGTTCGTGTAACCTTCAGAAACGTGCCCGCTGGTACTGTTTCATAGTCATTTGACCTTTTAGTACAACTGCACGTTATACTGGTTCCACAACTCACATCCAGCATATGCTTAATAGGAGAGCGTTCATGCATTTTAGATGCATCAGTGGTTTCCTTCATCCGTCCCACCTATGGAAATTGGACAGCATTTTATCATGTATTTGTCAAAAATGACATTTTAGGCTGTTGCTACTGCAGCATTATTGATGCTGCCACTACTAACCCAAAGTATCAGACTTGTCTAAAACTGTGTGTACACTGCCATTAATACTCATAGGAAGGCGGGAACGATCTTGAACGGATATAGGTAATTCGTCTCGTAACTGTAAATTTTCTTTTTTCGGTAACAGTTTGCACCAGCTTAACCGGTGGAGCAAGGCCACAGCTGTTACAGCAAGACAAGGTATTGCCTCTCGCCTGCTACCCGTCGAGTTAATAAATCTTACAAATTGGATTAATGGACAAGCAGCTATCGGGTTACGACAATGAGACCAAACAGACAGCCAAGGCACATACAGCCCCCGAAAGTCAGTTCTCGTTCGGCGCAGCTGGGACAATATTGTCTGTTTTAGGACCTTTCGATGTCCGTAGATGTTTAGCCACTACATTTCGTGGTTACGCCCAGTATTGTAAAAGGAGGTAAGAGAAACAAAAGCGCAGCGTGATACATCCATTAGTACTCCATCATACCGGTTTATTGAACGTAAAAGGATGATACGTAAGTAACTGAATAATCTCGATTATCTCAAGGTAAATATGAACTTGCAAAATGAATAAAGAGCAATCACATGAGGAACGGAATCATGCCTTAAAGTTGCTGATGAATGTCATTTAATCGGTGTCGATTAAATAGGCCGCTGAAGGTGTCTTGTGTTACACCAAAAGACTCGGCCAGTTACGCGTCGTTTGTGCAAACTGTAGCTAAGTATATAACTTTCTGGCATACGTATAAGCGCACAGTGAAGGCAAAAAAAGTGCAGAATCAATTCGAACTCCTTCAGTATACGTCCGTTCAAATACCTTTTATTAATAGTATGCTTTGGAATTTATTATACGATTACGCTTGACTATCCACTTCAACTTCTGCAGATATTCTAATTCTAGTTTCTCATTTCTTTCAGCTTTCATTTTTAGCCAGCGAAGGAATATGTGTTGAAAGGCATAACGTTTCTAACTGTAAATGTGTGGCACCAATCAGAACATCGGTTTTGCAAAAAGAATCAGTCTTAAAAATAAAACATGAATTGAGCTATCAGGACACATGTAAAAACTAGGATAACCTGGATACTCCATATTTCCCATAAAGCAAATTTTGTTTGCTTGGGTTGAGCTAGATGCCGCGAAATAAGCAGAAAGAGTTTCTAATGTTTTACTTTTATCCTTATTTATGTTCAGGACAGCGTTCGAATTGCTTTTTTTTTCAGAATTCCAAAGGATCGTATTACTTCTACAATAGATCCTGTAGGTAAAGGAGCTTGTTCTCTATTGTTCTATATGTAGTGTGCCTCTATTTAGTATTTGAATGTAATGATATGATGTACTCTATTTTAGCTCCCATATTTGTAGATAGGGATGGAACTTCTAGTGAGCAAGTCTGTGACACTAAGGACTGAGTTGAACATGTTATGTCTAGAAGATTCGCCAGATTTCGAAGTTGAAGTCGTGACTACTTTTCAAATAAAATAAACGTCATGCCAGTATATAGTTAAGATGATCAAGATTCTAACACAATACTGATTTCATTCACAATTATCATTGTCAGATCCTCCGTTTAAGCATGTCTCTAACATAGTTTCACCTTTAAACGTTTCAAGTATCTGCCTAAATATACGCTCCATTAAGAGAATGCAAAAACAGGATCATTGAACAAGTATTAAACGATGACCTCGTTACACAAATCGTGTGTGCAACTGTTTTATTGCGTAGGCCTTCTTGAAATGATCATTAAAAAATATATTTGACATGCTCCCATTCATCCTCTGCTTAGTGCTGCCTCAAATGATTTTGAATAAGGTTATAAAGTTATTAAGGCATAATACGGCAAGAAACATTTTGAAGTATTTCCGCTGACTTCGTAATGACTTCGCTCCTACTTTTAGTATTGTAAGAAACGAAACTATAATAACTTTAATAAAATGCAAACCATGGTTTACTAGGTACGCTTAACGTACTCTGTGTGATGCGTCCACCAAACTCGGCGTTTTCATTGCCGAATTAGGGCATTTTTACGTATATGTGTTGTCAAGAACTGTATATTTTATTATTGGATCTCATCATTAAGAACTGTTAAGAACTGTTTAGATGATTTTGTCGATCATCTTCTGTAAAAAACATGTTAACCAGAAAAGGCTAGGAGGACAAAATATAGGTTCTTGCAAAATTTGGCGACGTACGGGCTATAGTATACGTCAATCATACATAGATAAAATTAAAGAAAGGATACTAAGCTCTATATCTGTGAGCTTCGCTTTGCATTTTGGCGGTGAAGACAATTACAACAAATAATAAAAAATCCCAACAATCCTCACCATATTCGACTGTTCCGCTGTATTGTTTATGTCGTCGTTGTCGTTGCTGTCATTGCTGTTATTATTGCTGGTGATTATGTTTTTGATATTTTGTTGTTGTTGTTGTGCCTGCTTTAGTGTATTGATGCACAGAGTCTATGCTAGCTGCGGTGATGGTTTGCATCCTTCATCAAGATTCATCAGCCCCTTTTCACCTTGAGTTGTTCACGACCATTTCGCTCCAGTTCGACTGCGGCTAGTGTTGGCCGCATCATCCTCCATCTCGTTATCCTTTTTCTTGTGCATTCAGGAATACAGCCGCGCAAAACGTACGATAACACGGCGTGCGCGAGTTCCGCGAGGAGGCCATCAATCTGTAGGCGATATCAACTTAACGACGGGTTGGCGTCGAGCTTCTGCTGCTGAGCACACGCCTACCTTATGGCGCAAAGGAACTACTCTAGCCTACAGCGACGGACAGGACCGAGGAAAAACGTCGCACCTCTCATAAACGATCATTCAGCCAACATCTACATCTCCTCCATACAGGCGATGCTCTTAACGGCACCAGCAGTCTCCGAATAGCTCAACCACTCGACCTGCACTACTGCTCTCCTTTACCTCGTTGTCGACCCACCCTCGGCGACGCAGATAAGGTCTGCGAGGAGAAGCCAGATGGAAAGCTACTCGAGAAGAGATGAGAAGGGGAAGAAAAATGAAGGTAGATCGTAGCACTGAAAAATTGATCAGTCACAAGCGCACGCTTCTTATTTTTTGGCAAGCGAGAGAATTTTTTATCTTGTAAAAAACTATTAATATATTTTTATGCTACTAGCCCCATCCGCATCTTCATTCTTCTTTCAGTCTGGATGCCGTTTCTTGAACTCGACCGAGTTATGACATCAACTAAAGCATAATCGTATAATAATTTGCTGTTTTTGTTGCATGTTTTTTTAGGAGAAAATTCGATGCTAAGGAGTATGTATCAGGCTCAACATATAATATTTGAAAAGCTAAACGTTGCATGTTTAACATATATCAATGGAATTAGTAAATATTGCTACTGGTTAGGATGTCAAAGAAGGACAAACGCGAATTCTCCGATAAGGATGATGCCTTTGCTAGCTTAGATCAGTGAAAAAATAATCAATAAAAATGAATTGTTAATTTTGAACTCAAATTCCAACCTTTACTACATAATGCGCCGCTACTTCTGCTCAGTGAAAGGGACTAAGTGTGAGTTTAAGATTTCGAAGCACTATTCTTTAAGTTAAGGTGAGTCATAATAACCGTGTGACTCGCCCACGACTAGAAAGTGGCCCACGACTAGAAAGTTTCTACATCGAGTACCATCAGTACTCTGCTCACCCGCGTATACAAGGTCAATGAACTCTTCTGTAACGTGTAGTTATATTAGTTGAAATACAAATGGGTTCGAGATGCTCGAGTCACTTAAATTATATATATATACATATATATATATGTTTTATCTGTTATATTGACTTAATTTAGAGCTGGGTTTGCTGTACGTGTTCACAAACCGTATTTCATGTCATTTTTTATAGGTCAGTGCGCATTATTGCCCGGATTGTTATTAGCGGTTCCTATTTGTTCACAAGAGATAAATACAGTCAACGCGTCGCACAATACACCTCTATCGATACATATAATATATACTGTTCCATTTGCTCACAACTGACTAGAGTTTCAGTACATTCAATTTAAAAGAAAAGGTAACTGATCTCAACCGAGCTCCATTCGCATATGGAGCCTTTGAACCAGATTGATCCCTTAAGGTGCATCGAACAGGTAAGAGTGGATAGAGTACATTAGAAACGATCAATGTGCCACTTGCGACGTGTGCCTGCACCAATTTTCTGCCAGCAGGCTGCGTAACAGTGGTAACAATAACAAGAAACAATTTCCCTATCTTTGGCTACCAGTTGGACAAAACCATGCAGACGGAGGTAGACATGGTCAATTCAATTGTCTACCCTAGATCACACATTGGGTTTTTGCCTGTAACCTTGAACGTAACTAGCGGTTACTCACTTTTCCTAGCAACCTTTCCGGCTGCTTTGTGTTGTATTAATATGTAATGTGTTGCTTTGTGTTGCTTAATATGTATATGAATATATATTTGGCCGTGTATCGATCATGAGAAAATTTTTCTTGCTATTTGTTGCTCTATGACACGTATTGCCTTATACGCTTTTGAGGTACAACAAATAGCACTATAATATTGTGCGCATTTCTATGCAATTTTTTTCCATCAGCTCTATGTGCCTCTAGTTGTGGCATGGCGCGTCGAGGAAAAATAATATTCAAACAGAAATGTATACATAACGTATGAACAACAATAGGCAATAAATAGTGTTAGCTAAAAGAATGAATTAGAACTGAACAGTAAGTATTAACCATAGCCTGCACTTTGGCTACATGTTTTTTAATTTCTCTAAAGCCTTCGACAGAGTCCTCACTTTCGCTTACTTGATGCTCTCGTGCTCGTGTTAGTAAGTAGACATTGGCATAAGTAGGCAGCTAGCTTACAAACCGGAAATTTAGGGAACGAGTAAATGACCCGTTTTTGTTGAAAATAGCCTTTCAAATATGCCACAAAGATCGTGTGAAGACTTTCTGTTCTTCTATATATTTATTCGTGACAGTCCAGATATATTTTTGAACGGCATTGCACACAAATCTAAGGGAGGCATAACATATGCCCCCATAATTTATAATTTGTACTGCAAATAAATGGAAGCACGCATTAAGCTACAAAAGTACGTTTATTTTATGTTACAATACAAAATAAGTATCCTTTATATTTAATTCATTCAGGAAATGAGACAGTCGTTTGGAGTAACGATACGGTAAGAAACACCTCAATATGTGATTGTATATGTAACATTTATAAAAAATGCAATCTTTTCAAAGTGATGTTTTGATCAACTGTGAGGTCTTTATATGAAAGGCATAGCATAAAGTGCTTTTCTTCTTAGATAGCTTTGTAGTGATTAAAATTTGAAGAGTACGTTTTGCCTCTAGATAACAATGTCATAGTATGTACAGGCAAAAACAAGATTATTAATGAATCCGGTTATAATATCGATCGGTACCCTTCTAGTTTAGTTTAAACATTATATAAGTATGCAAGGAACCAACGATAAGATTTCTTTCATCCAAAAGCGCTTGCTAAGACAGTGAGCCAAAATCCTAGTCTTTAACTCCGATGAAAAATATAAGGGAAATCAAAGTCAAAAAAACATCAGTTGAATAACTCCTATGGAATCGTATCCGAGGAGCTAACTGGCATCTCAAAACGATAATATTCTGAAGAAAATGACAAGATCATGACGTAATAAATGCAGGCAGAATAAAAAAGAGGTTTGCTCTTTCGCCGCCCTTGACCATACTTCCTGGTGAATTAGGTATTAATGTTCAAAGCTGCTCGAACTTGAGTGCGCTGCAATGGTTTCAGTGCTTGAATAACCAGACGATTTAGCATAGAGAGAAAGACTGTAAAAATAAGTGAGATTGTAGGAATTATAGAAGTAAAGGTTACATAGTAACAAAATGTAAACGCACTCTTCACGCCGCCTGCTGAAATGTTTAAAGATCAGGATCACCGGACCTTATGGTGCTCGCAACGGCAACGCAAAGCTAGCTCTCCTGGGTGCCATAGTATCATAATATTGCGAAAGGATTGTGTGTTCAAACTGCTTGCATTGAATATTCCCAGGAGGCTCAAACCAAGCCAGTTGAGTTTATCTTTGTGTAACCAAAACCGTTAGGCAATAAATCTGTGAACTTGCCCAACTTAAGGTGCTAGTGTGAGATGTCAAGCGTGATATTATTTGTTAAAATATGTTTTTCTCTAACTTTTGCGAGAGGCTAACTATTAATCGCTTGCCAATTCCAAATTACTTTACAGCTTTTATGCCTAAACTTAAGCCAATTCTAGTATACAAGATACCTAAATGTTGAGTCGTCTAAATGTGCGAACTTTGAGGACAAAATTACTTACGAATATGCTGTTTTGAGGAAAATAAATATAAATTCAGCTTCACTAATATTGGGATTAACTAGGGATTTTATTCAGGTCCTTATATTTAGGGCAGAGTTTCAATAATTTTGAAAACTGTGTCTGCGTAGATTATGAGGAGTATGTGTTAGCAATAGTTCCTGAGGTACTGCGCAGACAACCATAAATTTAACTAAACTTAGAGCAAAAACACATATGGTCCCGCAGGACACACTTAAATAATTTATACATGTGGATTAAATTTACCGTATGTATCTATGACTAGTCAAAAGTTGCAAAACGCAAACAAAGCAGAAGACGAGAGGTGGAAGAGATTGAAACCCAGCTACGTTCGAACAGCAACCCAACCATATGGCGACACTATGAAAAGCGAGGCGCAATAACTCATATTGTTGGAATTTGTGAATTAATCAGTGAAATTGTCACAAGTAAATTAGGTGTAAGCACGAGGGGACGGAGCAGTAGAAAGACAGAAAGGGAAAGAAAAAATATAAAATTCGCGACAAAGGCTCCGGATCGGTGGAGAAGACAGGAAAAGAGTCCGCGAATAACACTCTCATAATAACTGAGCCTTTCTGTGCTGGTACTTTTGCTTTAACCACAGGTTCTTGTATCATTAGTGTTATTCCATTTCCCTTCCTCGCCCCAATCTCTTTATACCTTCCCACTGTTTGGTGCGAATAAACTAAACTAAGGGAAGAAGCTTGGTTTGACGTCCCCAGAAATGACTAAGGTATATTGAATAGCGAGAAACGTTCTTGATTTAATAAGTTATTTTCCGACGCACGCTTGTCTCAATCAATAAATATTAGGAATTAGCTCATACTAAACGCTTGTACATTAAAACAAAGAATAGTTTATAATAATGAAGCTAGTGATGGTGGTCTACGGCTTGCCTGTGCGCTTGCGTAAGCAAATACATAACAGCGACTATAAATCTTTAGTACTGTTTATATATAACCGTAGCTATAGAAGTGCTACAAGAGTGTGACTTCAAATATTAATATTGATATGTTAATAAATTGCGACTTCCATTACTAAGAAAGAACAAATTATGGGTTACGATATTTTATTACCATTTAGTTCTGCTGAAAATTATGGACTACGTCACTGATTTCATACCTGAATAAAAACTAGTTGCTGAGAAATACCTCTCATGGGTATTCAGTTAAGAAGAAAAGCATGAAGAATGAAATAGTAACCGTCACCATGTTCTGTGTATGTATTGTCACACAAAGGTATTTTAATCTATATAGAATTCTATATAGAGAGTAATAGATGTGGTCTTAGACGGGTCGATAAGGACGAATGGGCATAGTGGACTGCCGTGCACGTAGTGATACCAACCTGAGGTTCAATCTCAAAACGTAACAAAATGTAAAAAAAACGTAACGTAAAAAACAAAACGTAAAAAAGTAAAGTAATAAAATTTTTTAGTTTGAATCTTAGAAAGTCCTTATCGTTATCGCTTTAGTGCCGAAAGACCTCGCGTATCCTCAATTCTACATTGATTTAAACTCTAAGCTGGAAGCTAGGAACTTTGGGTTCCATATCTGTATGCGTTGGAGTGTTGACAGTATGGAGGAAGGCATACAAAAATAAAGACGGAGAACCAAGGCTGAAGGAGAAGGACATTAAGATAATAAAAGACACGAAAAGAGAGAAGGAATCAGTATTGCAATGCAAATCCAGTTAGGAGAAATACAGAGAAGCCGGAGCGAATAAGGAGGACATACTACTGCCATCGCACCCAGGGCTACGGCCATTATTATTCTTGTTGTTCACAGTAACGGTTCTGTAGCAAGACTGCTCTAACTTTTCAAATTAGCACCAGGGCACCGTTCACAGCTAAAGCAAACGGTAGGATAAATAAAAAAAGAAATATATATATATATATATATATATATGAAACCTTTGTGGTTTTCGTCGTTGAAAACTTGCAGCTAATCACGAAGAGAATATTCATATCTTTGCGAAACTACTTTCAAATCGTCATGATCATGATTTCTAAATTCATATTGTATTCTATGTAATATTAGGCTAACCTGCCACAAATAGTTGACCTTTGAATTAATACAGCTTTTAAACCAGCGTAGTTATGACGAAATACAATTATTTTAGTACGAGTAAAACTGAGGTTTGTATAATGGATAGAGCACCAATTTCTTTTTTATGCATCAAATCAACTAAAATTGCGAAGGCTTGAGAGGAAAGGGGTCTTGATTCCATCTAAATAATGGTTTCAAATTCTTTATTATCTTATTTTCGTCGTTAGTTATATTATTATGGAATGGGGATACGGCCTTCCGTTGACAGCACATGATCTGGCTATGTAATTCTATATATAATCCCAATTAGCGCGCCACTTTTCCACAAGTCATTTCAAATATTCACTATACCGGGAGCATTTATTTTGTCTTCCATCTTATATCTTGTACCTTCAAAGACTCTGTGAATGCCCATTGCAAGTTCCATAATCTTAGGTCGTTACGTATTCGTCGAGCTCGGTGTCTTGATGCATGCGTGTGCGCCTTGCAATCGGAAGAGACATGTAGGTGCACGGATTCGATCCTCGCTGTTGCACATTTACATTTATGTGGGGTCTGTCTTACGAAGTAATGCAAAAAGTGCTACCGTGGACGTGAAATGTTGGCTGGTGGTCAGCCCTAAAAAATATATTCAGGTCGTTACATATTCGACACTGCTATTAAAGTTCATTATTCTTATTGTTAAGTCAATGTGGTTCGATCTCTCCCAGTGGAAGGTAGAGAGACACCTGCTCGTCTATCGCAACGGCATAGATTAACTGAGTTTCGTTCACTATATTAATTCTCCATTTAAACCATAATTTTTCCATTTAAACTGCAACTTACATTCAAATTACATCACGCGAACTTCGACTTGGATAAATGATATGAAAAGATTCTTCCCGATTTTAATATTGTTGCATTATAACAATATCTAATACACTACAACTTATTAAGCCTATTTTGACGATATCAGGCAGGTCAATTTTGCAGAATCATGTACTCCAACATTGCTCAGACACGTGTGGGCGGTTTCGATTGAGTCTTTTCGACCTCTTTTGATCTTCGCCTAATGCAATTTCGTACTAATTCGTATAAGACCTAGTGCACGGCAGCGAATCGCTCAATCAATAAGTACATACGATTAATAGGTATATCTGTAAATATTATATTGGGCGTGGAATTCCGTTAGTCCTCCAAGTCATCATTCCATTTCTTATTGAACGTCTACAATAGAAATTTTTGCGTCATGTTTGTCAATATTTCGAAGTTTAAATCTGCACTAACATTTCAGAAATTGACATGAATAAATATTAAAATTGCCGTAAAATCATGGCTCTTTTGTGTGAGGTCAGCGATTATACATTTTTGCAAAGTTTTTCTGACAATTTGGGTTTGTCTGCGAACTATACGTAAGATGACCGAAAAGTTGCAATCCTTTGAGCGGCTATTTATTGTTACTAATTAACTGGACCCACAATTAAAGATAAACATGTAGTAACGTTTTTATTCAATCAAATGTGTTGTTTGAACTCTAGTTCAGGTATGCAAATACTTTTCAGAGTCGCTGTATATGAAACGCTCTTTCCGTGTATTAGAACTCTGAATGCCCCAGTAAAGAATATCACAAATTATAGGTTCAGGAGTGAAAAATAAAATTCTGAAGATCTGACATAGTAATCACATAAACCTGATCCCTCTAATCAACGGCATGTTTATATCTGTGCATTCATATCTTGTTTTCTAGTATCTTTTAGCAATTTAACACATGTCTAATGGGTTAATAATTTTTCGTTTCTTCTAGAATAGATACATTTTACAAACATAGTTAATGGCCAGAAAGTTTCTACCTTGATAAGGTATCGTATTGGGTAAAATGTCATCTGACCATGTTTGGAGTCTGTAGAAGAAACTGATAAGGTGTCGTATGAAACACTATGGTGAAGAGTTATATGGGCTATTTTTCATAGTTATGTTTTTACAGGTTTAGGTTACATATTACAAATCGTTATTGAATATTTTTTTATGTATTAATATGCGGGTTATTCTTTTTAATAATATTTTTATTGTTTTTTCAGTAAAATAATTTACACTGTTCCACGGTTTTAGATGACTGGAAAACGATATGTTGTTTAACCGATTTTGTTGTTTAACTACCTTTGACCGCCTTCACCTAATGTTTGTGTTTTGCTTTTCATCTCTTCCACATGATTCCACTCACAGCGTCATTCAATAATCAAAATTGGGTTTTCCGATTGTCTAAGAAACCATTTGACATGTTTTAAGGGCGGGCTATCAAATCCCTAACTAAAATAATGTGAAGTCGAGTGTGACATCTGTTATCATAAAATAACCCAATTCAAATTTGTCAGCGATTTAATTTATTAATGCTAAAATCTAACAAACTTGCTAGTAAGAAACGACATTCTGCAAATTTTAAGGCCTATTCTACTAAAAGCAACACTTATTTACATCAGCTTAATAATAGAAAATGCAAAATAGTTCGATTCCACTTATTGCTGTGACATTTGAAGCATTTACACAGTTATTGGATTAGCTACTTACCCAAAAAAAAATCCCGCATATAGAAAATTTTTATATGCCAAAATCAACTCATTTTTTAGCGGTGCGTTTCCATCTTGGTGAGCCAGATACCGGCTTGAAAGTAATCATTTGCAGTTCATGCATAGCTGTGCGGTTCACATACACACATGTAGCAACCGACGCAGTATTTGCTAAATATTTATCATATACTTAACGTGCAACACCGGCAGATTTAACAACCGTCTAGTAAGAGAAAATGTGTGCAGTTGTTTAGATTGTTTTAACTAGTTGGTCGATGAGTTTAGACAGACTGCACGACATGCTACCATGCTTTCAAACTTTCGATTAATTTCCGAGGCGAAAAGGTGTCTTAAAGATTCTCTCAACTTTGCAAGGTCGGATGTTGCCTTTCGAGGAGCTAAGTGACGGCTATTTTAGATAACTGGTTGGTTGTCCACAATTTCTATCACCCGAATTTTTCGCATCTTTAGCTTCTTTTCTTATCTTTAACCATAGTCTGCTCAAAGAGTAGCTGCCATTTGTTTGTTGACGCGCCTAACACCAATTTCGTGAATAAGAGAACCCGATGCACAAAAATTGGTCTTCTATCGCTTAAATTGTAGATATTATTACCCGTGTTGTCACCTGAGAACAACGTAAGCAGTTGGCACTAGTGCTATAAGAACGCCATCATTTATATTGGCACTGGACTTGTGCACCCGCTGTCGCTGCCGCTTGCGCTTGATGCAATTGTAGCTATACTCTTGGTTGATATACATATACCTGTTACTAGAAGACAGGCAGAGGCCCACAAAATGGGCTGAGGCCGCTAGGTAAGTAGTACTGGGCATGTGAGTAACAGGCCGAACGTTGGAAGATAGTGGAAGAGTTGGTGAATGATGAGTGCTGCCATGATAAGTAATCAAGATATATATAGAACACGCTAAAGGAAGAAAGTATTTTCGTCGCTATAAATGATCACTAGATAGCCTAGCGACTAGAATCATTTATGAGCCGTCCACCGTACAACATTGGGTCTGGATATAATTAAGAAGGCACTGACACATTTCGAAGGTTTTGTGCACGCTATGTTATGGCAATTTTAACCCGAGACCAAAGTAGCTCAATTTATGGTGCTGAACAATTGTAAGCAGCCATGTGGGGCAATATGTTTTTTGTCTTAATAACACCATGGCTTTAATAGCAGCATCATCCAGAGTTGAAAAAAATCGAAAAAAGCTGGACATGCACACAGCGCTGCAAGTCTAGATACTTCGGCCTCAGTATGTCTTGCAATAGAGTACAGAAGAGAACGAATTTAGTATATAATTCACTTATAATTTGTACGAAT
Source organism: Tropilaelaps mercedesae (assembly GCA_002081605.1). Taxonomy (NCBI): domain Eukaryota; kingdom Metazoa; phylum Arthropoda; class Arachnida; order Mesostigmata; family Laelapidae; genus Tropilaelaps; species Tropilaelaps mercedesae. The sequence goes on from MNPL01004554.1 coordinate 55,561, forward strand.
GTTTAACGGGTTGTACCATCGAACAAATAACCAGATGTCAGAGATGTGTTTAATCCACAACGAAGAAATGCGTGGCGTGCTAGCATCGCGTCGGATTGCAAAGGATATCTGCATTGCCTTGAATTTGATACGATGTGTACTTTTCTGTACATAAAAGGTATATGAACATAAAAATTATAATGTCGATAGGCAAACTTCTTTTGAGAAGCTAAAATCAATATAGCACATATATACCAAGCTCAGATTTTTCTTCTTTAAATTGCTCAACTAACGTTCGCTCGAAGCTTTTCCTATTAGGTGAAATAGTGTTAGAAGCGTTTCTTGTCCGCGAATACCTACTTCAGATGGTACATGCTTTCATTGTGTCCTCTCTCAAGCCAACTCCTTTTCTGTCTCGGTCTAGGTTACAGTGCCGGTTTCACATTTCCACTCATATTTCCATCAACTAAGGATTTTCTCTCTAGTCTATTACAGGTATGTTGTTGATCCTGGTTTAGTTTTTGTCTCCCTCTCTGGAAACTAGCCACCAGGGAGCGTTCAACCCCCCGTGTCAAAATTGTCACGGTAGAAATAGTTTGAAAAACTACACAAACAAATAAGAAGATAACACCCGCCGACATACACAATCGAGATACTCCGCCATACGTTAGATTTCACAATCTGACCTTAGAACAAATGCTTACGGTATGCCCGTAGAGACAAAACGCATACACCACCCCCACATTTCGGACGCATTTTAGCTAGCTACTGCATCGAGTTCTTTTATGAGTGCGCTTTTCTCGATGTCGTGAGCTAAAACTTTATGACACTTTCTAAGTAGAGCCTGCACGACTAGAACAATCACTTATTATATCGATTTTTTTATTCAAAGTGACTAACTTGGTGACCGATACATCGAATTCTCCGTCCTCAAGCATCTGTTTCATGCGCACATCGACTGGCCTGCATCAAATCCAAAACTTGCTTGTGCCGCTTGTCTATTGCCAAGCCACCTCTACTACGCATTGCGAGTCATGGGTTTCTGATGGAAGCTTAGCTAGCATGACGACCGAACTGCGTATCAAATGATGCCGCTTACCTTGCCGGTTGAGACTGCCGGCTCGGCTTGCGCCAAGTCTGATACCGATTTTCCAGCCCTCTGTTAGTGCCTAAACACGGTAACCAATTCAACATTGTTGCGTTTAAGTTTTACACATTTTCAACTAAACCGAATTTTAAAATTGTCTCGTGTCATATTGAACAGTTGAGAATGCGAGAGGGTCTATTTTTGAAATGAAACCGATTTGACAACCTGGGTATCAGGCTTACCAGCGAAGCAATCTAAAAAACCGGGGCTTCCCAGCAGGTCCTATAAAAATAATAATACGGGCCACGGTTTATACCAGATACAGAAGTCTTACATTTTTCGATGACATATTAGAAAGGCGACAATACAGTAAACTGTTTGAAGTTGAAATGTTGTCTCAGGCGCTAGTTTTCGAATGACTATTATGTGTTCACCATGATAAGGCATCTTGCCATATGTGATCAACAGTGTAGGGGTATGTCATAGCCCGAAAAATCTGTCCGGTAGCGTGCAGCGTTGCATTACTTTGGTACCAAGCTACCATTTCGAAACCACGGTGCAGAGTTAGACCTTTGCATGAACTCCCGTTCAATAATCCTATTCTCGGTGTCTACCTTTGATTTCGAGCAAACTGTGGCAGGCAATCTACAAGACAACTGTGACCAGTCAACGACAGCTGATGTAGCTGAGGCTACACAATGGTCTGTTTAAATACTAACGCCGCGCTTCACTACACAATGGTTCCGATACCGATGCTACTACCGAACCTAGTCAAGAAGGTGGAATATATTATTATGAAGTATTACTAAATGTAAATAAGGATCCAATCTTAAATCGAAGTTAACCGTGACAATGCTATGCCATCTGAAAGGTTTTATTTCATCTGATAATTTCACGGAAAATTGAGAAGAACGATTGGGCTTCTAAAAATTGTGGCCGCTAGGTTAGCAATTCTAGAAATTTGACTTTGTTTAATAATGCTCCGTCATATGCTTCCACTATGTGTAAGGTATCGTATGCTTCGATTGTCCAGCCACAGTGAGCAGTCTAGAAGGCCCGTCGTTCTACGGGAGAACGCAGCGATTATGCCGTTACCCAAGAAAAGCAGGCACATACAAAAGTAGACGTTCATGTCGTGTTCCCATGCTCTAAAGAATGTTTCTATCTAAAGCAGCTTTTACTACTGCTTTCAGACCATTAATTCGGCTTTTTGGTGTAGTGTGCTCACGTACTAATGATTGGAAATCTCAAGAATATGCTTTGACTTTTGATTTCAGTTAAACTTAGAAAATTTCGGAAGCTTTAATTAACCTAGGTGCACAGATTAATCAATGTAAATCTGCGTAATCTTAACGTCTGTGATTGTGGAGTTTAAACGATGCCCTGGTATTTACAGTTCCTGGTCTTCATAGTGTAAATGTTCCGGTTTCTAGTGGCTTTGAAGCTTTTGTCTTAACGTCGGTATGAGAGGGCCGAGAAGTCGGGTCATTTACAGTGTTAGAAAAATTTGCTTGAAGGAGAAAAAGGCTGTCTGGATGCGGTAGTGGTAGGTGAAAGTATGGTTGACGACGGTTTATTACTGCGGTTTTTGGTGTATATGGTTAAATATGTGTTGGTTGAAATCGGGAAATAGACAGGGCGCTGGAGTTGGAATCTATGTGCGCAGTGAGTGTGTAATCTTTCGAATTTTATATCAAAAATTGGCGAAAACATTAATATGCAGGTAGTTCGTGCCCATCTTAATAAAACGGATTTGGACGCTTATCTCGTTGACTTCTACCCGTATGATTACTGAAATAGAGATTCGCTGCTCGTCTATCGAAGGATATTCTCCCTGTGGGTGATACTCTATCGTGTATTATTATTGGTGATTCAGATATAAATTGGCCCGTGTCAAAAACTTGTGACATGTTGTCGGGAAAGTCACTTTTCTGGCATTTGAATCGATTTACTATTACAGTTCCGATAATGAGAAGGTCTGCTGTTAACCTCTTGGGTTCTCTGCCAGAGGCGTGTATGAACGTAAAGTAACATGGTGGACAAAGCTTTGCCCGTTTTGATTAAAGTGACTAACCCAGTTGGCTCAACGTGCGGATGATGTGTAGGATGCCTTTGCTGCTAACTGTACCCCAACGACGGGATACATTTCAATTTTCTGTCAGCCTTCGCAGCCTTAGAAATCATTTAATCAAATTATAGCGGTACTATATCAAGTTGGAATATTTGCAGTGTAAAGCTACATACCACAGCAGCAATTCCAGACATAGGCTAGAGCTCTATTATGCCAGGACTATTTTTATTAGAAATCGGTTCACCCGCCTATGAAGTGGTGTTTGATGGCAATGGAGAGTAATTAATACCCCGTGTAATCGAAGGAAGAGATATATTGAACTTTCTCCAATTCTCGACTCAGTTTCGGGTCGCCTAGAGAATCCCCAAGCTATTACTAACGAACTTACCTGTCAATTAGTTGCGATGTGTTCTGGCGCGACGTCTGAGCCAACTATGAAATAGGACACCTGGCTAAAATTGACATCTATTCAAACACCGCAGAGTTAAATGTTCACTTTCCCAGAGATTAGTGCATTGGAAGCGCAGCAAGCTCTGGATCCAGCTAAGACCGACTGTATGATTTGGAAATCGCTAGTAAGAGTAGTAAAAATGTCTTTGTTTAGCTCTTGCTCACTCCACAGTACATATTGCTAATTCGTCCCTGACCGCTGGGGCATTTCCGTGCGAGCTGAAGGTAACCAGGGTTGTTCCACTTTTTATAAACAAAGTGGCCGTAAAAGTTCATTTACAGGCCTATCACACTTGTTTATTATCTGTTTAACGTTTAATGGATGGTAGTGTCCATGCTCAAAGAGCACCTTAATTCCGTAGGTTTTGTTTCAGCATGCCAGTTTGGTTTCCAGTGGTCCCGCTGCACTGAGCTCGCCCTTGACCATCTCCAGCAGAAAATCACTGATGCTATTGAGGACTGCTAACTTTACCCAAAACTGATACTGAGTGCTGCGGCGTCCTTCATTTGATTGTGGCATTCCTTTTTCCTCCGATTCCCAATTGTCTTGGTTGTTTGTCAGCTATTGTGGGTTGGCTTCATTCATATCTCTTTGATAGGACGCAAGAAGTTGTGATTGGCAGAAATAGGTAATCGGGGAAGAAAGTTAACATCGGGACACTGCAAGTCTCTATTTTCGCATCGTTTATGTTCGTTATCTTGATAAACTTCATTCTGCTTAAGATCTCATTTGGCCACTATTGGGTAAAATCACCTTTATTTTGCGTCCAACCTCCTAAGCTAAACGTAGATACTCATGCCGCTGTGATGAACGTGAAAAAGGTTGTAAAAACTTTTAGTCGTTCAGACTTCTTGTCAATACGTGTAGGAGCGACCTTACCTTAGTGCTCATACTTCAAAAGGTTACAAGGACTGATCCAGCGTGGTTTTGCGGTGCGTAAATTCCGATGTCATCTACAGTAAAATGTGTACATTTGACACTTCCCGAAGAGATCACGGAGATCGTCGGCTCATCTTGAATTTAATGTGCCAAAATACTGTACGGTCATTTCTGTACGGTCATAAAAAATCTATCTTCCGGCCGACTATCGTTGAAATAACATTTGCGAACAGAAAATCCGGCAGCCATGCATTTGCCTACTGTTTGCCTGCCTTCTGGGACTAACTCCTACGAAAC
>MNPL01004554.1:60888-73314 GCA_002081605.1 Tropilaelaps mercedesae
AAAACTCACAAAAATTACATTTGCAGATCATTAGGTCGTGTGACGTACAAATAACATTACAATGAGACAATTCATTTCCGCGTATATATAATTGTTGTGATATCTTTAATTGCTCTCATACGTGAGTAAATTCATGTTGCACAAATACCTTCTTTTAATCTCTTTTTTTATGAAAACGAAAACGTTTGCGTGGTTGAGGTGTACGCCCCGGGTAGCATATACGGTGCAAAAGTACGTTTGGACCACGTTAGACCAAATAGCAGCAATCATTGCAGACAGTGATGGCAAAACAAAATACTAGCCACTGTTGGATGTTCCAAACTATATATACAAATCTAGTGATTGCATATCCATATATAATATCATTCAACCTAGTAAGTGTTAAAATGCTACTTTGATTTGAAAATTGTACTGCAGTCGATTGAGCAAATCTTACTAAAAATACAAAGCAAAGGGCTATATTGAGGGACCTCAGAATGCATACCTAGAAACGAAAATACAAACGTAATCGTACTTTTTTGGCTTTTATTATCGAGTCAATACGGTATTTTCTCCGAGCATCAAGGTGGCTATAAGAGAGCAGGATTGGGTTGGACGCCTCCTCGTGACGACCGCCCGGCAATGGATACGGGTGTCAGTTAGATTCAGTTTCTTCGGAGATTACATGGGGCCGCGCTCCCAGCAAGCTACCCACCATCTTGTGCTTCGGCAAAGAGCCAACTCATAAGGTCGTAGCGTTCGGACTGCACTGCCGGGCCTGTTAGGCATTAAAGGTGAAAAGCTTCGGTGGAAATATAATCTTGAAACTAGAGGTACGCCATGCCGATAGACAATATAGGGGCCCGAGGTAGCTTTGCCACTACCTTGGATGATAGAGCATCACTTAGTAACAGAAAAATTCTGCTCTTGCATTGATTACATCAAGCCCATAGGTCCAACAGAGTGCCTCCGGAGGGTTAGTCGGTCGGGTAGCGCACTCTCAGGATTGCTATGGGGTTTTATCCGCGCGCACACCCGGCCCGATAAAAACAATGAATGAGAACATAAGAGAGCGCTAGTAAAATACCGCTGACGACGGGGCTTCTCACCCCACCTGCAACTAAAAAGGCGAGCAACCAGACCTCTTCGGCGCAGCCAATGACTGGAAGAATGGAGGAGAATCGGCCTGATCCGTTCAGGCAGATTCCCGTTCGGTCTGAACATTAACAGAATACTGCGAGCACCGCCAGGCGGAGCCGCAAATGGAGGGATGGTTGACCTGGCGGGGACCCTGCTGAGATCGCAGCTCGCGGCCCCCAAGGAAGAAGCCAGAGAGGCGGGCAGCAGGTCTGGAAAGGCTAACGGCCCAGTCGACCTGTAGCGAGAGCAGGAGGAGCGAAGCAGGAGGGCGGAGCAAGCAACACCGGAAAATAGGAGAAGGCTCCAGGTGCCAATAGCGAAAAGGAGAAGGTTCGGAGGAGTCCGGCCGATCTGTTCGAAAGGATGAGCGACCTCACCAAAATTGCGATTGAAAGTCTAAATACTCTGGTTTCTCTTAAAAAAAATAGATGAGCTCGGGCGAGTTTATCGGGCGGATTTGGATCATCACAGACGATTTTGAGAAGGCATACCGAGCCGCCGGGTACGAAATGGTGAAAACGGAAGAGTTCGTGCAAACCGGGCAGAAGATCCTGGCAAAGCAAGTGAGCCTTTTTAAGAAACAAAGGGGCCAGCAAATGACAGAGAATGAGGCCCAAAGGAAGAGACTGGAAGAGGCGGAAAAAGGCCTCGTCAGAGCTGCAGAGCAAATGGCGGGGTTAAGGGAGGAGCTGCTCCAGGCGGGCTTAGTGGCTGCGTCCGGGGCCGACTTACGGGTTGTGTAGTTCAAGTTATGGCTTCCAAGGCACTGTTCGATCAAATATCAAGTTCCAAGCGACGGGCAGCAAGACGGTGCGGGGACTGCGGCTCAAGATGCGAAATGCGGGGTCCGAGACGTGAATCACATGGGTCTCAAAAGAGAAGGAAAAGGAGGTGGGACTTCACACTGTGGACACGGTCAATTTAGCCTATTAAGTCCTGGCAGGGAGCATCTGGGAGGGAAGTCACGCGGTCACCCATAGGCCCGTGGCGGCCCTGATGTCGATTGTCGCACTGTGGGAAATCGTCCCATGTGGGAATCGGAAAAACAGGACATCGAGAAGGCGGTCAGGGCCCAGATGGGGTTGTCCTTGGGCGTTCCACTTGACACTGGCGAACCTGGGCTGGAAAGGGGCATGGTTGGCTAGCACCGGGGTTTCCCCGGCTGCCGCCAAGAAATTAGTAGCGCAGCGGGTAATATGCGGATAGGGATCAAGACGTGCCACCCCATAGAATGGTTGGAAATCGCACAGTGCTTCCGCTGCCAGGGGTTAGGGCAGTCTATCGGGCTCTGCCTCCTTCCTAAGCCGAATGTCGGGCATGCATGACGGGGGCGGGGACGCACACAGATCCGGCGGCGCACGCGGTAGTCTCGTGCACCGGGCAAGCATTCAACCTAACTATGAGGGGGAAGGGGTCGGCAGAAAATTTTGCCTGGATAGAAGTGGAAGCAATATGAATCTTCTGCTCCTGCAACTTTACGCTGAACACTCCACTCGACCAGTTCGAGAAATTCTTGAAAGCAGTCGCGAGTAGCATCGCGCCACGCCGGGGCAATAGAATGACTTCAATGCTGCCGAGAAAGCTTGCGGCAGTCGTCGCACACGTCATCGCGGGCGCTCGCTATTGGACAGGCTGGCGTAAAACTAGCTGCTTCTTCTGAACGACTTACCTGTCCCAACGTTCGTGAGGAGAGAACAGGAGTCGTACCTTGACCCTGCCATCGTCCAGGATGCGTCGGTCAGTACAGTACACAGCTGGTAGCTGGTAGGTGTCCAAGCGGGAGATATTAAGCGACCGCAGGCACATAACGCCCCAGGTCGAGGTGTCTTATTTACCAAAAACCAACCTGAGAAAGCGATACCAAATGCGCTACCGTGACTTGAAAAAGCTCACGCGGGCACTGCACGATGGCAACATTGGTCGACACTGGGCCAACTAGCAGTGCCCACACGGAACATGTGAAAGTCAAGATCCAACAAGTGGCCTGGCACGATTGAGGCCAGGCGTCGGCGGAGCAACCAATGAAAGTAGAAGGTTGTTAACGTCCGTGAGGGAGTCCATCGGCCTGTAAGCACGGACCCTACGACATAGCATTGAAGACAAAGACGAATCGTGACCGTGTCAGGTCGGCACAGAAGACCCTGGAGATCAGGGCAAGTCTGTCATAGAGGGCTGTGTCGATTGAGACCTTGTACGTTTTAGCCAAGATCGTGCCATGGGACCTACTGATCATAGAGCGGAGCTCATGCTTCCTCGAAGATCAGCTGCATCCGATAGTGGCGAGAAACGCCACAATGAATGGCAGAGTGAATGGTCATGCAGGGAACTTACGGAGAACACTAAGGTCATCTGGACCAAGTTCTTAATCCCGGACCTTAGTATGTAGATGTACGACAGTGGCGAACTGACCTAGGAGATAACCCAGGTCCTTACGGGCCATAAACAGTTCCAAATTTATATGATGAAGATCGGGAGATCTGACACCGATAGGTGCATCTCTCGCGACACTAGAGAAACAGACGACGTTAAACACATGGTTCTGTGCCGCTTTTCTCTAATTGAGGCAAAAGGGAACAGTATGGAGGGATTGCTTCGGCCGATGCTGGCCGAGGGGGTGCTGGTAAAGCAGGTGCTGGATCACAGGATGACCTCGCCGTAAGTCTGACAGAACGGAACATGATGGTTCAACGCCATTGTGAAAGGTACGGCGGCACTAGTAAAGACTAGACGGGCCAGATTTGTCCAGCGGGATTATTGAAGCCTCCCGAGGAAGGGCGCTTAAAGCATCCCCCAGAGAGTGACGTCACAAGCAACAGATGCTCCACCAGGTCATGATGAACTCTCGCGCCATTCTCGGGGCAGGGGGCCGGACGCTGTTTCATAGACTAAAGTAAGTCACGCTCGAGGGCCTGGCACGTTCGCGTATGCATTGCGATCTGAGGAACACATATGCACAGGTTCGATTTTCGCCGTTGCACATATATATGGGGTCCGCAAAGTTACACAAAAAGCGCTACCACGGACGTTAAATGTTGGCCCCTAAAATGCCCCTAAAGTTCTACCGCCGTAGTCTTTGGTTTTCTTGAATGGGCTTTTTGCTCAGTCTTTTACGATCTTCTCGACCGAGCTTGGACAGCCTCTATCCGTGAGCTGTCTGACGTTCTGCCTAATCTTATTTCATAAAACACTGACCGTAATGGAATGAAAGACCGCTCGGTGTGCCACGAAAGAGGAAATAAGGCTTCGACGCAACAGACTGGGATCGACTAGATTCAAGCTTATAAATCTTTCTTTATTAGACGCTGTTGCAAGTTATGGCTCAGAGTATCTGGGTGAAATCTGTAAAGATTCGCGCGCAACAAACTCTACGAAAAGATACAGTACTTCACCCGCAGCTCGCACACAGACATTGTATTACCAAAGAACAACACAAAGATGGGCTGATCAGCTCCGTATTTGGGCAGTTGCCGTCAGGCGCAAAATTATCCTCGATTGCCTAATGGCCATAGCGTTTTTCTCTTGCAGACGGTGACATTTGGGGATTGCTTGTTTTCTAAGTGTCCAAGTATTATAAAGCTGACCAGTGTAATAAGTTCTACTCGGTGAGATTTTTGCACTACTTGCATTTGACAAATCTAAAAACCACAGTAGATAGACGCAGGTTGTATGGCTATATTTATTATTAGCAAAATGCAAATTCAGATAGAAAGCATACGCATGGTACATTTTTAAGTTCAACTCGTGAATAATGCGGTGTATTTCGAGCTAATCTCAGAATGGCAAATTGGTGTATGTGTTTCGTATCTGCATCCGTGATAGTTTAATCAAGTGTATCTAGACCGTATCTCTTGTTATAGACAGAAACAAATATCAAAGAGTAAGATGATGAGTCACAGATGGCCTTAATACAGTTCTCTATAGAAACACCACGGAATTTTTTGTCGGAGGAAGTCAAAAGATGTTACAAGGTAACTTAATTTTATTGGTTGGTTTGTACAGCATAGGGAAACTTAATTTTTTATCGTCAGGACATCAATCTATACGATTTTAATCGAAGGAATTTTAGTCGAAAGCACTTGAAAGTCGGATGCAGAATATCTAAGGGACTCGCGACGTGACAGCCAAATTTGAAACGCCAGTATTATACTCTTTGGCATGCACTTGAAGTTAGAGAAGAATTTTGACCATTGCATAATGATTCATTATTAGCATATTGTTTTTGGTGATATTTAAATTGTAATTCCGGTGACAGTCAGTTGGTAAGCCAATGCGCAACCTAGGACCATTGAAAATTACTCTGTTTCTCAAACGTCAAATAAGATGCTACCAACATAGACCTTGAACGTACTTATGAAGCCATGCAGATTCCGAACATTAGAAGGCAGAAAGTTCCATATTAGGTAGTTTCTGTTACAATGTAAACGTCTAATATCGGCGAATAGCGACCAGAAAAATGAGACATTGGTTAGATTGGTTGAGATGGTTACATGGATAATTTAAAGGTATTCTAACAGATGAAATGTTTGGCAGACAATACTCAAGCTTTGGGAACTAATTGACAGAAAGGGAAAAAATTGTTAAGGGATATGAAAAAATATTTAGTAAAATATATAAAGTAAAAGGGAATGAAAGCTTTGTTCCCGCGGGAACATAAAGCAATGATTTTTATGGCTCACTCTAGAATGTAAAAGCGTACCAATCACATTCTTGAAAGTAAGATCGAAGGCTTCTATACCATAAGAAGTGTGAAATGAAAACAAGGCATAATATAGCAAGGTAAATGCCCTTTCGTTTAATAGACGAGATGCTTTTGAAAGCAGCCAGACTGCTTACTACAATTACCTCAAGATGCGCAAGATAGGGTTCCACAATAAATATTATCAAGTTGAGTGCCAATAAAGCGAATGCTCGGTCGCCGGAAAATTCGTCAAGTATAAATATTTATAATGTTATAAATAACGTTATAAATATGGGCTCTTGAATACAAAATACTTTATATTTTGGAAGCGTCATAGAGAGACAGTTATTAAATATTCATTTATCGATGTTGCCAATAAATCAGTATTATACCTTATGCCCGTCCAACTTGTTACACCATTATGACTTATTCGCTTTCAAATCTAGGGCAGGAGTCAACTTAATATTTTAATAACGTAAACTAATTAGAACCATTCCGGGAAGACTAACGCTTTTGGAAGGCTAACGCTATAAAACTGCCCTGCCAAAGAATCTTTTCTATATGATTCGTTATTATAACTTTACTCATTGTTTATCTATCATGCTCAATCGCTAACGGTGTTACATGTATACGTCTGTATTTTAGGTTCTCCCGAAACTAATCTGCAAGTCCTTGGGAAAATACAGACATGTACATGTAACAATAGCGGTAGCCTTAGTGATTGTATTATACGATAGATAAACAATGACTAGAACTATAACAACAAATTATACGGAAAAACGATAGCCTTTGGCGAGGCAGTTTTATAATGATAGTTTCCCAAGCCATGAATATATTTACTTCTATTCTTCTATAGTCTGTAAGCTTTCTATGAAGGAATGATCCGTGTGATTTATGATGCGCTGAAGACATGTATGCCCACCAGTAGCAGCTGCTCAGCACAGCTATAACAGCATATAACAGAACAACAATTCGGCTAACAGCAAAAACGAGCCAGTTTATCGAATATCTGACCAAATTCCTTCAAGCTAGTTAAACAAGTGATTGTAACCGATAACTTGCTGGCAATGCCGTCGTCAGGAAAATTGTGCTAGAGTAAAAAATATTTCAACTCCTGTTGGCTTTTTAGTGACTGAGCATTCCTTACCAAAGCGTTGAAGTTATACGCAATACCTCAGGATTTACCGTTGTTGCTATTCTTCATGTTTTAATTTCAAGTCCTATTCACGCTTACTGTGTCGTGCAGAAAAATCTGAACGATCTAATCAGGATATCTGGATATTCCAGCCAAAGCGAGAAATTGATTTGGAGCTCGAACAGCATTAGGAAAGTCACAAGTGAGACTATTTCGCACAATACGTTTTACTCCTCGCCATTACATAAAAAAAATAACTGTGCGACAAGAAGTATGAAAGTTAGCCAAACAGAGCATACCAATTACTTATCTTTGAGATCGAAGTTTTTTTCGTCGTCGTATTATTGGTTCACTTTGCATGATCCCTGTGTGCATTTCGATCCGTTAGGAGTTAGGCACATATTCTCATTAATTGCACAGCGGCTCGTATCTAAACATCTATAAGGTACAGGTAACACAATACTACTCTACGCGTATTTATAGGATTGAAATAAGTAGCCTTTTTTCGATCATAGGATTGGTATTCTTAGACCACCAATAAATGGAAAAAGTGCGGTGGTTAATACCCTTGTAAAATGCTTGTAAGATACTAAAATACTAATAGTGGTGAGACTATGCGACGCGATGTACGTTCTCATTCTTTCAGCCCGGCGATTTAATGTAATAAGCATTGGCATTACATCTTATGGCAATACAGGCCCATATATTATGTAAAAATAGTTAACATTATTAGGTACATACAGCATGATTTTATTTAATCGGTACATCGTGAATACGTTGCGCTGAAACTCGCATGAAAATTTTCTAAATGTTTTCCTACAGAACGTTTGATACGAAAGTGTTGTCATACTATTTGAGATGATATGTTTGAATGATATGTTAATAGTCTTGAATCCACACAGATTGTCGTCTCTCTTTGAAGATTCCAGTTACATTCAACATTGCGATGAAGTCAACTGAACTATCAAAACTGTTTGCAAATGGGATTATTCATTCACTTCAGGTTTTTTTTAACGGAACTGCAATTACGATGTTTAAGTTGAATAACTATACATTATTTCCTTAATGTAATCCTGAACGACACTAAATATCCGAGGATTCTCTGGCTACGTTCCACTATGGTTACCTATCTCGTGCAACTCTTGAGGACAACCGAGCTCTTCTTGTAAAAAGAACAGACAAACACGTATCGTTTTCATTTCCCCTGTGCAGAATGTGAAGCTTTCCGAGTCAGTAAATGCAACTTGTTGTTACCATTGAAATCTCTATAGAAGCAATGTTAATGCTCATTTTAGTACAAGCAATCTGTGAAATTTTTTCTACTCGTGCTACGTGCAATGAAATTGCTAGCGAGCGACAAGTTGCTAGAGCCAGAACTTGTTTTGCACGGCAGGTTAAACAGCTGTTTTCTTAAAGGGATTGCCCGGATCTCGCATCAGGTATTAATAAATAAACATCTATGTTAACATGTTTAGAAAGTTACACAATTACGTAGACGCAATTATGTAGGCTGCACAATTATGATCCATTCAACTTCAAATGACATCTGAAATTTCAAGCCATTATAGAGTACTTCAAAATTATTATAAACACTTACCATAGTGTTACTTTCAATAATCTGACTCCTATTTCTAAGGGACGCTTATCCGTACCGGGTTCATCTGATTTGAGTTTCTGGAGGAACTACTAAATGCTCAACATATAGTTTTAGGTAATTCTGAAAGTTCCAGAGGTTACCATAGTTATCGATTGTCACTTTCGAAGCAATTTAAATAGTAACGATAATTTTAATTGTAGAAATTCTGCAAGTTTCGACGTTTGTAAATGGAACATATGCTGGCTTGCTGCAAGACATCGGCGCACTCGCACACTAATACGCCTGCACTCACAGCGCCACGCGGACCGAAATACGTCGTTTCCTCCCAAGCCATGAATGTCACTTGGTAAAGCCCGTGCCATGAGAAGCCGTCACCACAGTTGTAAGCTAGAGACAGAACCGTGGCTACTGCTCGTTCGTCGTTTATATCAATTAGCGGCATTTCCAAGGTCCGTAAACACTCCTATTCCTGCCAGTGCTACCAACTCTCCCGAACTTGCAGGTACACCTAGGCTAGGGTCGACCATCCGACCATCGGCTCAAGTCGAAGCTTTTTTCGTTGAGTCACATTAATCGAACTACGCAACTGCAAGGATTACTGTGTAGACCATTAAACGTTAACTACTAGCTTAGCGGTTCAAACAATAATTTGCTTCGGGTCTGTACCTGAAGATGACGTGCTGACTGTGAAGCGCTGCCGTGACCTTGTGGCAAGGACCCTTCTGAGGGAAAACGTCGCGTAGAACGTCGTGAAAACGTCGTTGGGGAATAGATAAAGCGAGATAGATAAAGTATAGATATACCATTTCCAAAACAGCGTGGATTATGCAGAGTTATTCTCAAGCGAAAAGGGCTGTCTGTCGATCAATTTCGTCTGCCAAACGGTGTATTGAGTATTTGAGTGGTATAACTCACGTTTTTCCTTGGTTTCATAGATATACGCTGTTTAAAATGAAATACATTGCTTTTATGTGTATTAAATGTTATACGTCAAGATGACGCATTCACACTGACAATCACAGACGTTTGCTGCGGACACATTGCTGTCCGTACATCCTCTCTGGAAGTGTTGCACTTGGCTCTCTACGCAACTTAAATTGTATTTCAATAATTGTAGAATTTCGTTAGGAAGAGCCATTCTGCTAATTCACTGAGAGATAGAACTGCGACTTGTTGCAAAGGACATTGTTGTGTCATTATCCATGACATCGACTAAAAGCATATCTCCGGTAAGAGTCCTATCATTCGATTTCCAAGAGGTTAGGAATGTTACTATTGTCGGTGTATCTTTCCATTAGCATCGCCTCTAAAGCCTTGTTTGAAGCGTCCTTCTAATATATCTTCGAAAAGTTAACACGCGTATTTTGCAAAACAACTTGCGAGAAATTGAAGAAACATTTGAGATAGAAGATCAAGTGGCTTCAAAAATTAACATTAAGGTACGAATAATTCGATCGGTGTGGGCGGTTTTTGGGACAACTTGTCCACTATGACCACAACTCCCAGCTTCCTACTTTTTCTTAGGTCATAGCAGCTTAAGCTCTCCTTAGTTGATTGTTTTATCCCAGACTTGCAACCCTCCTCATCACCCTTTAGACCTAATACTTTCTTTTCATACCAGTTGAATTGAATCTGCGTTCTCCACTTCAATTTTCTAACCGTTTACTCGAACTCTTGTATTATTATTATTTATCATTTTCAAAATAACAAATCGCTGCAAATTGCAGTGTAGGTTAACATTGATATTTCTATAAAAATTAAATGGGATCGGAGACAACAGTGACAATTAAAACAGTTTTACCGAGAGCGATGGTCGGAATAAGAATCCATCCACATTTTAATTAAAAAATCGCGATGTGCTACAAGGCAACAATTATGATACTGCGGGTCTTAATGGCTTCTGGCATATCATATGGTAAATGAAGAAGTACAAGCCGGTAATCATTTCGCTCTTTTATGATCACCCCTAGATTTAAAAAAGTTCGGGGTGGCACGAGGTGAACTAGTATGTCAAACATTATACAAGCAATTATCAGTAGACATTCCAGCAGTATGATGTTATCACTACTCCCACTTAAAATATCTCTGTATCTGTATCTCGCTAACCTGCATGTACATACAGCAGCAGCAATGCAATATTCGCTAGCACAATTTTTTTAACACGATAAGGAATGTATTCACACACCAAATAAAATTATCGCACATTTACCTAGACTTAGATGACTATTCTATACAGACATTCAAATGAGACGCTCAATCACCTTCTTCCCCCACCATTCTTTTTCAATGCCATCCCAATATCCAAAGAAACATGTTCTCTAACAATACACAACAGAGGTCGTTGAGAGAACTGTTTTACGTTTTGTCATCCTTTGTAACTCGATTGAGTTCATCGTATATTCTTCTAAACAATATTTCTTCTCTCAATAATCATGATTAATTGCCCGTAGTCCTTAACGTTTATAATGGTAGAGGGACAAACAGACTTTTTCTACATGCTCTTGGCGTTTTTTTCTTGGCGGTTCTTGCGGCGTATTTTGATACGCGAGTGTTTTACACATGGTCGAAAGTTTCTGCTAATGTTTAATTCGATTCAAACAATTTGCTTTGCCGAGAATTAAACAACATAATTGTTTATGTATATAGTAAAGTTATTGTAAGGTTATCAATGCAAATGCATATTCATCATACGTGTCACTACAATTTATTAGCTTTGCTTATTAGTGTACAAGGGTAAGATTGTATATACATATAATTATGATAGCTTCAAAATGGCTATTTTGAAGCTACCTAAGCGTGCAAGGTGTTTTTTTCAATAGTGTCGGCATGAATTAATTCATTTTGGCTTTAAAGATTCGCATAGGTCTCTGTACTATGGGATCCGTTCTAGTGAGCAATGCGAAAAGCGGCACCGTAAACGTTAAATATTGGTTGACGGTCAGCACTGGAAAATAACTTTTCCAGTTCTCTTCCAGACCTCTGCATCATCATTGATTTATGATATAATTTACCTGTGTATCATACTATGTGATAAATAGTGGGAGATCTGCGTGAAAAAATAGCTTTCCTAATCTCTCAGACTAACTTACGCGTTGACTCCTAATGATCGCTGCTGTTTTAGTTATCTTCTTCTCAGACAGACACTTTTTCTCAGATAGAGATTGGGCGAGGCCACCAATAATGTACTCGTCATTGTTCATATCATATACCATTAAGAAGAATCGTTTTTCTATGAGAACATAACAGCATGTACTTATTTTTAACTGAAACGTTAGACAACACGAATCGGAACAATGTTGACAACAAAGAATATTATATTTGTTGCATATATATTAGTTTGAACCTTGGGAAAGGTAATGATATAAAAATATGTACACGTATTGAGCTATTTAATGCGTCATCAACAACATTATATTCAAGGCGTATTAATATGTGAGTTGTCTCAAAGTATAGCAATTTCGAGGTAGTACTAATATTATTATCATTATGTGAGTTCTCCTTTCACATGGTCAACAAAAAGCCATTCATTGTTTCCCCAAAACGAACCTACCTATGTTTTCCACTTTTCTGTAAACAACAAGGGACATACAAATGCACATATAGTTAATCAGTATGTACGTCCTTGCATATTTTTAAATGAACCTCCTTCAGATATTGGTTTAAGCTCCCGGTGTACTCGACGATAGCATCCCATAAATAATTAACTACCAAGTTCAATCGGCTTCAGCTTTTGCGCTGTGCCAAATGCTATAGAGGACAATATATATTGTGCGGGAACTTAACTTCGAACTGTTTCACCTTGAATACATAATTCATGACCGAGTATGGTATTTCCAAAGAAGTTTAAGCCATATCATCCTAGCAGCAGGAGATACGTATAGAATGCCTCAAAAAGAC
>MNPL01004555.1:0-16693 GCA_002081605.1 Tropilaelaps mercedesae
TATATATATATATATATATATATATATATATATATAACATCGTGTATATATATAAAAGAAACCTTCAGAGAGAGAAAAAGATCCAATACTATTTAGTAAAAATAAACCAATTATATTATTAAACCCCTTACTTTTACGAATATTAAACGCGTGCGTTTTTTTCCTTCTTTTTATAATACAGTAATAGTGAGCTTGTTTTTATGCATATTATCCTTACTACATCTGGTAAACCTTAAGAGAAATTTAGCCGTTTGGCTGCAATTAGCAAATATCTGCTAAATCATTACTAGTGAAAATGCAATGATATTTTAATTAAAACGTTGATAATTTATCATTTCTTTTTTTGTCATTTCCTCGTAGTTCTGCGTTTTCGCTACTTGCCACTTTGCCCTTACGGCGACATTCGCTTATATCTTCTATTTTCATAACTCGTCGCCTGTTTATATATTTTTTTTCTTTAATTCCTTCTCCTTATTAGTCAGCTGGGTTTCCATTTGAAAATATTTACATGAATCATCTGCTCCCGTGCAGTCCGGACGGATCACAGGGCAGTATATACATATACAACTCTGCTTTTCTCTCCCGTGTATTTAGTTTAACTGAATACTCAAGTCATCTTTGTCGTTTATTCCTTTCTCGTTTATCTTTAAATAATCGTCTGCTTTCTTTCCATCTGGCTGGTTTCTGTTGCGGCTGTGCCCGAGCTCTCCGCCCGCCGTTCTGTTCACATCACTGTAATTTTTGTCATTAATAAAGGTTTATTTGTTGCTGCGCTGTTACCGAACTTTGACCTACTGCAAAATTGATTGATTGACTACCTATACGCTGTGCCATATTCCTTGCTTCTCCCCCCACATCTTTTAAACGCCCTCAAACCGAAATTCTGTACGCTCATGCAATTGCACAGGTTCCTGTTTCGCTAGTTACAGTGCCTTACTCACTCATTTCTGCCCCCTGTTTTTTCACGACAGATCGGCCGGTATTCACTTTTCGCTTCTAGTGTTATTTCGACTACTGTTATTATTGTTACGATCGATTTTAATGGCAAACTCACAGTAAAACTTCCGTGAATCTTCGTTTCTGTGGTCAAGCGTGTGGGCGGACCAAATGTGAGCTTCTTATTTCGTTTTCCTTTTACGGACAATTTTTATTATTGTTACAGCTAACGTTAATTACTAAAAATACGTTTACCTGCTCATATTTGTTAGAAGGCGAAAGACGCCGCGGTAACAACACAACGTGATGCGACGTGCATGCGACGGATGTCTCCTAAATTGTGTCATTCCATATGAATGAACAGTCAAAATATCCTCTTCGATATATCTACGTATGTTCCGTATTGTGTGTGTCTTTGATCAATTTGTAATTTTTATGTGTCTATTCTACGCGAACTCGATTTCTCGCACTATAATGCTAGCGCCGTCACACGTTCCTAGTTATCGTTTATGTTCCTCCCCTTTCTGTGATTAAGACATACTCCTTGCCGACATACTACTTATGCATGCCGTCGTGATCGGGATGAGTCAGCGAGGGCGACGGATCAATCGAAAAAATTAAAAAGTCAACAACTTGCATACAATGATTACAATAGTAGTGAAAACATTGAAAAAAAATTGTGTTAGATACGTCCTAGTACACTATACTAGCCTTAAAGGATTCATATACAGTAAGATGTATATAAAAAAGAATCGTCTATACGATGTTTTTGCCCGTGTAGTCGATCGATCGGTTATTCACTTCCCCATCTCAGCCGTAAAACTTCTCCCGACTATGCCGGTTCGTTTTATTTTCGGAAACATTAGTTACTCGTTTATCTAAAGCAGAAAACGTATAGTTTCACCCAGACTCAATGTGCTTACCATTGCGCTCATATGTTGGTGTCGACACAGTTCCGAAACGATCTTTTGGTGTCTGCTTATGTGTGTATTGTCCGAGTGCCAGGTGCACCTATACTACTCTTACTCTGCGGTGTATGTGTATGCCATATGGATGTTTCTATTGCGTCACCATCGTTATCCTCATCATCATCCTTATCGACATCATATTTGCAATCTTCAATGGTTTTCTTTATCTGCCTAAAATATGTAAGGCATTAATCAATAACCACTCACATCGATGTAAAAGGTTCCCTTCAGCAAACGCCTGGGTCGCGGTGCTACTTGTATGAGCTTATAGAGCATCTATACATCTACCATTCGTCATATTTTGTGCTTTCTTGTTCTTTATCTTTTCTCTCTGCATACGGATCACCAGATAACCATCTTTTACCATTAGCCGTTTCCTTTAGGCGCTACTTCCATGAAAAAATGTACGAGGTGGCATGCCTACTTTGGAGCCCACATTTTACATTCAAAAACAGATATTTTAGGTTTTGCTGTTTTTTTAACGGGCGCTGAGTTACACGTGTTAAGTGTGTCTTATCTCCAGACGCGCCAGAATTCGCACAAGTTCTTCCTTCACATTCCTATTTTTCACGTCAGGTTGTGATACAGTGGCGCGGAGCCGCAAGTTGGTTCATCGTTTCTAAGAGGTATGTACTTGCTGATGTGGTCGCTACTAGTGCTGTTGTTATTGTTGTTGATGCTGCTACAAATCGCCTGGGTATAGACTGAATCGCCCACTAAGACGCAGCCCCCAGCCAACTACTGATCATCCTTACTTCCGTTACTGGCCATGTCCTTATTCTCTTTGGGTTGTATGGGATTGGGCAGCGGCAGGGGGTTGACATCCTGGTCGGGATTGAAAGGAATTTGTCCATTGTCACCTGATTCAGTTCCTATATCGCCCTCCTCATCCACGGGCGGACTCTGGCGAGATGCAGGAGTGGAACTGGGTAACGATGGCCTCTCCACCGTAGGCGACTGCCGCACGGCCATGACTGGTTTACGAACCTTCTCCCCCTTGCGCCAAAGAATAATCTCCTAAAAGGACAAAGAAAAAATGATAGATATATGATAGGTCAGCGAAAGCAGTTTGATAACAAAGTAGTACAGATGCTTAGCCATAAAATATCTCACACGAGCTTTTAACATTACCGAAGTTAACAGTGACAGAATGACACAGCTAAATCCAACTTTTATCAAGAAAATCTTCCTGCAAACATCAACTTGAGGTGCCTAACTTTATGCGGATTTTCAATGATCTAAGGTTTTATCGCAATACAAGTAATCTCAAGCAAATCGTATTTCATAAATCCATAAAAATCTAGTTCAGCTGGCAAGATTTTTATTAACTACTCTGTCTACTTGAAATGGTTATAGCCTCAATTTGTGTGAGAAATAGCCTATTTTTACTTAACTTTGGGCTTCATAGGATTATTTTTTTTATTTGGTTGGTTTTATTAGGAACAGTATACTAGCCTGCTGCTTGAAGTATCGTCGCTCTTCTTCGTCAACGAGAACGAGATTGAGGTAGTATCTGACCGAGAACTTTTTATTGATGTCTTTCATCGTTGGTGTCAGCTCATAACCCGATAAGAACAGTCTGTCGATAAAATCAGAACGGCGCAACCGTATACCGTATAGCATAACATATATATTTCGCATTAATACTTGTGAGGTGACCTAGAGTGCGTTCGCTTATTAATTGTCCCTTAAGTCCTCACAATGTTGAGGTTTAATAGAGATAAAATTTAATGTAGGTGAAATTAGTATGTAAGTGACATAAGTAAACATGTTTTATCCCGTTTATCAACCAATTAATCAAACCTTCATATAATAAATAAATATACAATTATGCCAGAAACCACAGTACTTCCTCATTATGAATAGAACTAGAAAAAAACATATTTTAAGGCTAAGGTGCGATATGCAGTTTATATTTTTTAAAATTGAATTGAATGTTTATGACACCTATGGAGCACGTCGGTTTCGGAATGCCTTCATAAGCTAGTGAAGCTCTATTTGTTGGGCATAATAATAAATTTTTTTAGGAGAAAGATGCTGCTTTCCTATTCAAAACAAACAATATTTTAGATACGCGTTATTCAAAATAGTTTACTACGTAAACGCTCTTTGGGATCTAGTTCTACAACCTGGCTACATTTTTATAAGAATTTAGCTGTCGAAGCACTCCAAAAATGTATTTGTCACGTAAAAACACTAAATACGATTACATTACGGGCTATTGTGCGCTATTATTAAACACATCAAGAATTATTTATTGTAATTTTTTGAGCAGTATCCAGGTGAAATCTAGTGAAAATGCATATCAACACTTGCCTGATAGGTATGCTTTCCCCGCGGACAGGAGCTCCGTCCATAATCTCGTACTTAGCAATCGTTTCATTCTCGGTAAATGTGTTTGGCCCAGCTCCCGTCGTTTCACGCTTAATTATGGCTATTTCCATATGTTTAATCTTAATTCGTACCTGAATAAAGCAAGAGAAGTAGAAATCATAGGTATAAATCATGTTTCAACGACTTAGAAAATAACTGCTTTAGCTCACGAAAGGTCACATCGGTAAGTTCAGTTGTGCTACTACTCACGATAGTCATCCATAGTTTATTTTAAGTTTATCGCAAGATGAACAAACGCATAATGTGCGTAATTATCTATGTTTGTTACATTTCAACCTAACTTACGAGCAGGAAGTATATCTTCCCAACAATAACATCCTTGAGATGGTATTTGCTTTTGTTGTACTCAAATTCGATATGAAGACAGTCCTCAATGCCCACTTCCATCTTGATCGAAGAGTTGATGTCCGGGTATGATGACAACGTGTGAACAGCCAGTTCTAGCTCTTTAATTGTGTCCGTGAGACGTCGCACAATTGTCACCCGAAGAAAGTACCTGTCTCATGACGAATGTGGTAGTGTGTGGCATGCCATGACATATACAAAAATAAAATATACATGTATAACGTATCGATTATTTCAGTCTACAGAAGTGCGATTGCATGGTTTACAGTATTCGGGATTATTAGCTTGCTTTTTTTCAATTCCTATAAATTATACAGACGATATCTGTCAAAAGGGGCAGATGCCATTGGCCACAACGTGGCTTAATAAACAACTAACGATAAAATAATAACAGTACGATTAAACATAGATTATTGACTTCCGTAAATTGTTCCGTAAATTTATACAACCAGCCGAATTTTACCAGAAGCCACTAAGGAACAATTGAGTTCGGTGGCGAGCAAAAGCGAGAATCAACGCGAAGCTTAAGTATGACCCATATTCCAGCTCCATCACATAGTTATCGATCTTCGACTGAAAATACAGCATACACTACAGGCACAAGAGGCGCGAAACCCATTCGAGTTTGCCTTTTATCCGCTCTAAGATTAGCTACTGAAGATTAGTTACGATATGAAATGCGTTGTCTAGTTACCAGGTGTGTCGTAAAATGGGCCAAAGTTTTTCTTTATCTCAGAAAGTCAGCGGTAAAACATGTCGTAAAATTAAGATTCAGAAATTGGTGGGTTTAAAGTTATAAACCCAAATTCGACGTCTACCTACCTGAGACGTACATTAGCTCCAGTATAACTTTCGTAGGGCTTTTCAACATTGTGGAACTCGAATGGAAAGCTTGTATTTTGGATAAGATCTCCTGGCCGAGCAAGCTCCTTCGAAATTGACGTAAACTCGTGATGGTTACCCCTATCGTAATATAATTCGATGAGTCCAATGAGCTCAATTTTAACTCCCTGGTGCTCAAGGCGAGAGCCGGCCTTACGTAAAGACACGTTAACTTTTCCTAAAGCGCCGAGGCCAAAATCAACAAACGGATACAGAGTAAATTTTTGTCTTAGAATAGATCAATACCTTTCAAACACACTATAGGCAAACAGTATATCCTTTTTATTTCCTAGCACGGGTATAGATATTTCATACATACTGTAACTAGACGAAACTACTTAGAAATACAATTTTAAACGAATAACTCGACTCGTTCAAAAAGGCTAGTAGCGGTTATTAAGTCTATTGTTGACCTGTTCTGCTTAAATTTAGTAATTAAGTGTAGTTTCCAGACACGCGAGAGATAATATTGCTTTTGATTTTGTTCAAAATGCGTATTGAAGTAGACACATTCGTATGCACAACATCACAATGTTTATATGACAACATCTACTTAAGGTGTATTTACATCTAATGCTGACAGCAGTACAGAATTAACTTAGTCACCGGGAATCTGAACTGTATCTACGTACAATATTGCGCTTACCAGAAACGGATTCTCCATCGTAGTAGAGAAAATGCTTTTCCTTTTTGCCATCTTCGGTTTTTATCTCTGCTAAAGGACGCGTCTGCGTTCCATCGAGCACAATGTCGATGTCTGCGCTCTGGCCGAAACCAAGAAACGCCTGTTAAACGGATTCGCCAATGAAGCGCGAAGATGTGCATCGAGATGACATCAAATCACAGTAGCAGTTCATCGAGGAGTCACAAATGTACGGTTTTAATGGCGCATCATCAACGAATTAGCACAGAAATAAAAGAAGACTAATCTTAGTTGGCTACCTTTCCACTGAAGTTGAGTGACACCAAGCCATTATACAAGGGAGAGTGTTTATCTAAAACAATCAGTACACACATGGATGCACTCCAGTTGTAGTAAAGCATGCCGGCAATCAATGGATAACAAATGATATTTAGCAAACGATTCTATTACGAAATAATTGACTGTTGACAACTGCTATCTAAACAGGCTTAGCCTATAATCTATGCACAGAAAAAGAGGCTGGGTCAGGCACTACAGCCGATCGTGATACGCCTGAATATAGGATCAATTTGTCAAAATCCGTCATATTACACCATACATTTTTCTCTAACAGGCTAATCTACTAAACTTGCGGCATATGTACAGTCTCTGTGGTATATGCTTGTCTCTAAGCAGTGGATAGGAGGAAAGCAACCTCTAAGAACGCTAGATAATTATTCACAGCTTTCCTTTTTCGCTAAACAAATAATTTCGCAGTCCGCGGCACCACCCAGCAGTAAGCTGAGCACTAAATTTACTCGCGGACTTTGAAAAAACAAAAGCAAGATTGCACTTATTCTATTCATAAAACAGCAAGATAACATAACATAATTAAGCGATACAATAATATTAGAAAAATGCAACTTCACGTGTCTGTCAACTATAATCGTAGCGGAAGTTATTTTTATGCTTCTTCCTGAACATACACATGTTATATATACCGTCAGGGTCCTACTATAAAAATTATTAAAAACTATTAATGTTTACTAGTAATGCATGTTAGCCGTAAAAACGGTTGCATGTTTTTACATACTTGGAAAGTACAAATTACATTAATAGGAATTTGTTGCTAAAATGGCGAAGATGCATCAGACTCAGACAGCAAATGCACTACAAAGATAAATGTTACAGGAAATTATTAGGTCTATATATTCACCCTAAAGAAACTCGTAGAGCTAATCTAACATTAAGAAACGACCACTACTAATCAGGCTCGTGGGTAACAATAGCATTTTTCTCTCACGAACGCAATTACAAGTTAACCCCTTGATCAGTACAGCAGGATCTCACAAACACACACATACGCGTCACCAATATGCAGAAAGTGCGCATATTTCACACATCCTTACCAACATAACGAAGAGCTCAGAGTTAAACAAAGGGAACAGAAAATACGTGAATCATCCGTAATGATTTGTCCTGCGTTTATTTAACCTATAGAATAAAGACACATACGTAGAGGAACAAATAGGATAGCATAACACAAAGTACTGGCACTTATTTAAGAACCGTCAGGGCAACTTTGCTCCAAACAGATCCTGACGATGTGGCTCAGATAAAAAGAAATATTTTTTTACCTCAGGTGTTCAATATACAAATAGCAAAAAAATTTTTACTTTAACTCATCATCCACTAAAAGAGACGTATAAATTTTCCGCAATGGCTACTGCAACAACTGTAAATACCATGTTCGATTAGCTCAGAGCTGAACAGAACTCCGATCCAGCGGCGATGGATTTAGCGGGTAAACGTAATACTGTAGAAGCCGCACATAAAGGTATTTGTTCTTTCTTTCAATGATGTTTTCTTCGTCTGACAATACAAAAGCTCTCCGAAAACGATCACTCGCGCTGAATAGTTTAGTTGGGTTTACCGTTGTTCGCACCACAGCACTCTGTCGCCCTGTCACACTGTCGCCAATAATTGGGGGCGTTCTGGCTACATGGTCGAATCATCCTAAGTGCGATTACGACGACGTCGACCGCATAGTGGACGTAATCGGAATGGACCACTGCCGTGTTTTTTCACTTGGCGGAAAGGCTGTCCAGATTCACTATGTAAAGTCGTTTACGTCAGCAGTAGCCCACGGGTTTGTCTTGACACCCGGGGGTCACTTACCATTTCACGGCGAGACACGACGATATCTAAAAAGAAGACACGATCAGATGATGACAGACCGTCGATAGCTTTCGGGTTCAATACATACTGTCTTCGCCGCTTCATAATATGGCCGCTGAATTTTCTTACGCCGATTTGTTATCTCAGGAAATCGGTTACCGTTTTTTGAAATAGCTCCCTTGTTTAATTACTATTGAAAGCAAATATGACTTCAATTTCATTCGAGATAAGGAAATATGAGGAAAATATTGAATGTTTTATAGGTGATTCAAATGATAGCGCCCTTCGTCTGCAGAAACTTCCGCCCCCCTGTTGAGGGCGCATGATGAAATAGGGATATGCATTCCACGCTACCCACTCCGTCTCAATACTCTTTCCTAGCCTGTGTGCCTGCTCTTCCCTTCGGAAACACAGCTGAGATGAGTTTGTCTTCGTGTGTTTGCTGCAGGAAATACGTAGACTTAAAATATTTTTAAAGCTGACCATCAACCAACATTTAACGTCCACAGTAGCAGTTTTTGCATTACTTCGTAAGACGGATCCCTTATAAACGTAAATGTGCACCGGCGGGAGTCGAACCCGTGCACCTACGTGTCTCCTCCGGTTGGAAGGCGCATACGAATTGCACCAAGCCACCGAGTTCGACAAATACGTAGACCTAGCGAAAGTCAACAGAAATAGTAATTCTCCTGTGTGACGTAGGTTGAACTTGAGTAGTGTTTTAACTTTCCTGTTAAGCACTATACGCAGGAAGAAAAAGGATGTCTAAAAAGGAGCAAAGTCGTTTGGCTAAGTTCTACCTCACGTCGTATAATGTCCTACAGGCTGTCAGGTTCGTTGATTCTGTTTCGGCTAATGTGTTTGCCAGTTTGACACAGTCCAGATTTTCTTCACTAATACGTCAACTCATAAGAACAGCTTGAGGAGGTGATAATAGTCGGGTGACATGAGTCATTGATTTAGACACTACATAAGTACTCGAAACGCTGAGTAAAAACGCAGAGTTCAAATCTATACGCGTGTATGACCGTGTCTGTAAACTTTGATTAGTTTTACAAGAGAAAACAGTATATAATTAAACAGATGTTTTTCCTAATTTTAGTGTATGCTAACGCATGATGTATAGTTTTAACATTAAATAGAACTGATATAAGTTTTGTCATAGGACCACTTATATTAAAATGCAGAAGTATTATTCGATTACTGGTAGTTGATATTGTTATCCGTTGTTACTTTCATAGATAGGATGGCGACAATACATTTTTTCAATACTCACGCGAAGGAAACTAGAATCGTTTGAGGGTAATCTAAAACTATCTTTTTATAACTTGAAGTTGCGAGTAGAGTAGTAATTAAACTTATCTTTAATATATCTGAAGAAAATGAATGCATTCTGATTTACTCGCCTGATTTGCTGACCATATGGGCCAACACTCCTCCAGAAGTTGTATTCAACATTAATTAAAAAGATTACGGCGAAACAAGCAGCTGCAAGCGTTCACGTTTCTCAGATTCTTTTAGAGGTTTTAGTCATTACCTGCTTTATCTTTCCTTAGGTGTACTTGACCCGTAGCTATTTATTTTAGTTCAAGCTTTAGTTTGAGCAAATTTCCTCTTTATGACATTAAGGAAATGTGCAGTAAAATGTTTGTTCTAGATCTTTCTAATGAATATTCCGCTAGCTCTACTTCAGGATATAACGCATAAGATTCTCTCTGGACATGAGATTATCCTTGAACACATCTTGTTATTGGCGCATAGATATTTTGCTCTTTCGAAAGTTCGTCTCTAAATAAGAGTTACACGTGTCTGACACCGGAGTTTTATAGCATAAATATTCGCGAGTTCAATGCGCGTTCGGGCTAGTATTTGGAAAGTGGGCCAAGCGCTATACTAAATTAGTGTAGTAATTTTAATAAATTTTTGTTGCTTTTTCCCTTGCAATCGTAGACAAAATGTAGTTGAATTTTAGTATAATAACATACCTACAATGTTTTTAGTTATATGTTAAATGTTAAGGATAAACGGTTGAGCTCTTTTATAGGGTGCAAACGCGATATATATATATATATATATCGCGTGACACCTGATGCTACATAAACAGTAAAAATTCTGTACTCAATTTATTTTTTGGGTGCTAAACATCAAGTCTGCCGAATTGATATGTCCTCAATGAACTAGTCAAGCCATCGCAGTCATCCCTGGAATTTTCTAAGGAAGTTGGGACAAAAAAGCAAAAGTCATACTAAAAAAATAAAAATTAATTTATTGGTGCGTCACTTTATACAAATATTTTTAATTGTTGCAAATAGTAGTATCTGTTGTGATAATATAGTTAAAGATTGATTCTAATTGGAATCTCGTAATAGCCATTATAGGTAAATCTATTTCTAATAAGCCATTTGTTCTTGATCGAAAAATTTCAGCTGGGGCTACATTCTGATGAAATCATTGCTGTACATGGGCGGCAAAAAGAATTATAAGGGAGTATTTGAAAGCGTTCAGTGGGAGCTAGGAGTGGCGCAGACTGCCGGCCTCTTAGAAGTCGTCCACGGTGCTACTGGACTTGTTAGGTAACAACACGTTCACTCAATATCCGTAGCTTATCATACCGATAAGCCTTTTGACTTGATTATCAAAAATTGGATATTTAACATGGCCATATATTATAGCGCATGTGTGCATGCACATGAACAATGCTACACGTACTCTACTTATTTCTGTTTCGGCAAAAAGTATTGGTTTACGACGCTAGAGAAACAGCGATATTGTTTTCATTGCGTGAATAACTAAAATAGAGCAAATTTTGTATATTACTATAGTGTGTTTAGCCGCTTGTTTTAATAGCACATTTTTGACTGACTAAGCAACGAATTAAAGCTTATATGCACATTATCGGGTATTGACGCAGTGAAAACAATATCTTTGTTCCTCTGGTGCCTTATCCCATGAACATGGAAACATATATTATAGTGCATATATGTGTGCACATGTGCAGTGCTATGCGATGCTTATCTTTCTATGATGTCATGAAAAGTCATTGGGGTCAACTAGAGAAACAACGATATTTTTAGTTACGTGAGTAACCAAGATCGAATGAATTGTATATCTCAAGGTATTGTGTTTAACTGCTCGATTTAATATATAAATTGCGTATATATTTTAACACTTTACTTAGCCTTAGAAAACATGCCCATTTCCATGCATGTTTTCTGTCTGATATTTTTACACGAATAAGTCAGCTCTATATTACGCTGCTTGTTTGTTAAAAAATAAAATTATTCTTTATATTACTGTTCCTTTTTACTTTTTTTTATAAATTAGAGATATATGAAACTTTTATTTTTGAAATTTTATAAAATATGGGATCGATGGGCGCCAAGCGGTGCTGAAAGAAAAAATGCTCAATTTCTCTTTCCAGAGCGAACCCATTCCTCACCTTTATACAGATTCTGTCGCGCGTTGTGGTCTACTGGGGCATTCTCGTTGTTGTACCAGAGTCACGACTACAGTATGGTTCGTATATGCGGTTTTTATTTGTATGATCGATGTATCGTGTGAACATACTGTCAGTGTGTGGACGATGCTGTTTAGTTTATAGATTCATATATCTGACTCAGAATTGCCAGGAAAACGTTTTTTATCTGTATATTAACTGGAACACACATCGAACAATGCCTGCGTCATATTCTTCCTTTGTTTTGCCAAGTTGAAAGCTATTTCAATGACAACTGTCAGAAATTCTTGGGTAGCTATCAGGTCATGTGATATGCGCCGGTCTGCTGCATAAAAGCTGAATAAAGAACAGGGGTGGTGCGACCAGATAGATCGCATTACTGTCCACGTAACATATTTTTTATCCGACACTGTCGATATGTTTTAACGGAATTCGGCTAAAAATTGATTTACTTAACCACTCGGCTATTAAATAGATGCAGTTTTCATATGCAGTAATCTGTTTTTGTTGATAACATCAATTTCTGTATAGCAAGTGGCCCGATGTTGAGGTCATCCTGACTTTGATATAGTGGCTTCAATGATTTCTTAAAAACGGCGTCGCCCTTTTGGCTACTGGGTTTAAGTTGTAGCTCTTTTATTTCGTTAAAATGGTGTGGAAGGAATGCGTATGCCTTTCTCTTCTTCAATTGCCTTATCCTATCCATCGAGAAACAAAGTTCTTTCTTGTTATGTTTAGTTTTAAAATTTATCTAGTCCAATTATTTGCACCTAACATTTCGTTTTAAATATCCAAAAGGACTTGTCATTTGGATAGTAATAGCTTTGCATCTATTATTAGTATTATCATTATTATTATTTAATATTAATATAAACGACAATGTTGTCTTAAAAGGAAAAAATATAGCATAATTATCATTATCCTCCGAAATATGCAGGAATTTTTATTTAGACAGTGCTCCGACCCTTAATTAGATGCTTCTTGTGTCATCTGGTCTTTCTTTGATATTTTCAGGATTTCCCATATTATTGGTGGCCTGGAGTATTGCGGAGACTACACGTTACCTCTTTTATGTTTTGAGTTTATGCAATGCGTGTCCTTCAATACTCACCTGGTGCAGATATTCATTTTTCATCATTCTCTATCCCATCGGCGTTAGCGTAAGTTTCTTTTGACACTTAATACAGAATAAATAGCTATTTATGCAGGTGTGATTTCAGTGTCAAAATGTAGACATTTTTATCTCTATGGTCGCTCTGTATAAAAACACTGTAATGCAACAGAAAACGCAAGGGCAAAAACTGTACTTAATATTGACTGTCCTGGTGAGAGTTGAAAATGTGCGTGCGAGGCTGCCGTAATAATGCGTAAATAAAATACCGTAATAAGTATCCGCTTAATACACAAAGCTATCGCTGCTATTTACAAATCATGATTATGTTCTCTTTGGCCTCGTCTGTTTTTTGCCATTCCATCGCACTACCCTACGACGATATAGGGCGAACTACTCTCGATCTACTCAGCTCTGCCGTACGTTAAACAACGGGGCTTGTTCACCACGTATCTACCAAACCGATGGAACTTCTCTTTTGATTATCAGCTCGTACTGATCATCACTATGCTTACATATTTGCCCGGACTACCCCAGATGTATGGCCACATGCTGAAACAGAGAAGCAAAGTTCTTTTCCCGCCCAAGGATAAAAAGGTAGAATAAATCCGCCTTTTCCAATAAAAGGAAAGTGTTCATAAACGAAAAACAACATTATGCTGGTGATAGTCTCTTATAACGGTGACACATAATATTTATCACATATGGCACACAAACGTAGACCACACACGCGCAGTATTTCAGGACAAGGTTCACTTTATATACTTTTAGAAAAGAAGCAAAGCTGACTTAAATGAAGTCATTGCTATCACCGGAAAGAAAACGCTATTGACCCGAGCGGGTTTGCAATGAACGGATCTTGGATCATAACTACTAGGTCAAAGGAACCCAAAAAATATACAACTGTGTTCGTTTCATACAGAAGCGTTGTAGCTTACCATTTACCAATATGTCGCAACTGGATAGCAATTAGGTAGTGTATGTTGAAGTTTTTATGGGAAGTGCTTGAATATGAGCGCTACAACGATTTTGCCAATTACGCAGACATTGGTTCATAAATGGAATACATGGAAGGAACGGTTTTTGGCGAAACTGTCCATCGAGATTTCGAGCTGTTAAATGAAAACATTCGATAAATGAAGTTAAATGAAGCATTCGAATAGCAATTCTTAGAAAGTGTAAAATACCATGATCCGTTGGCAGACACAAAGAAAACCGACGATGAAAGTCAAAGCCCTTTTTGATGTAACCCATCCAAGCGAATTTTGAAAATATAAGAAATATTCGAGTATAGCTGATGAAAGCAAATCACTCAATTGGAAGAAATATGTAAACGAGACAATAAACTAGATGCGTTGTTATCATAACTTGTATTCTTATTTTAGTGATATCATTGAAACTTATGTTCATCCTGCCAGAATTACCAAAAATTGTGTAAGCAGATGAACCAAACATGTATAAACGCTAAAAGTTAATATAAATTAGATTCCTTTTTATGTACTCCTACCTGTAAAGGGTAAAAAAAAATACGAACTGAAACAAAATAAAGCAACATATGTATAAATATTAAACCAATTGGAGCGTATTAAGATTTTTCATGTCTTTTCTGAAACTAAAACGTGTCAATGACTCGCCGGTCCGTATGTCCCTTCTTGTCAACATGCCCCCAAGGCGCTTGGAAAGCGTGTGTACTGCTCGGTTCAAATTAAAAGGAACATGCTGAAGCAACAAAAATAGTTTTTCGCTTTTTTGCTTTATTCTCACCTCTTTTATCTACATCACCTCTGCCAAGGTCTACCGGAACCTCAATAGTAAAACGTGTTCCGGTCTATCTAGAATTGTTGGCGGACTAAAAATTCCTCCATTTTTTTATTCTTTTCACTTCGATTCGCGCCGTTCTCGACTCCCCTCGTTCTTACTCTGTTACTCTTTCGCTCGTTGTTGCATGTTGCTGAAGTGCATATACTAGGCTTCTTTCGTTCTTCATACGTTTACCATTATCTCAACTATCGGTAAAACTAGTAGCAGTGGTACTTCGTCTAATCGATGACACACAGGTGCTCTAGCGTTTCTTCCACCCTTATCCTTGCCTTTTGAAGAATTCCTGCTAGCTATTGCCCGTTGCGCATTCTTTGTTGCTTTCCATGCTGACCTTCCTGACAGATTTAGGTATCGTATTTCGTTATTATTTGCATAAGTTCGTTCACTTTCACATTGTTTGCATGTGTTGGTCTTTTTCCGGATTTTTTGTTGTTCCATACATTGTTTGACATTTTATTGCCGTTGTTGTTATTAATACAGAATTTATTTTAAAGAAGAGGAAAAATTAGACAACTAAGTCCTGCGCCGCAGATGAAGATTTTTCCTCTTTTGTTTGCGTTTCTAACATCACCGTTTTCTTCTCGTCTGTCATCATAAGCGTACAGCGTTCTTGTCGGCAGTGAGTAATGTGTCTAGTTCGGCGACTTAATCGTACTTTTTCGGATTGTAGACAATCTTCCTAGTTTTAAGCGACGACCACTTGACCCGCTTTATATACCACGTCACAAGCGTTAGTACAGGCAAAATCATCATCACCTTGACGAACATTCGCTTGCGTGTGTCGTGCTCAAGTTCTGCACACCATTTTAAGAAGCAGCAAACGTCCTTAGCTAGCTGCGAGGCCGTTGCTGGGGTTCCGTCCTCGTATTCAACCGACTCGTCGAACAGCATCTGAGCCATTCCTATGGCGCCACCCGGGAAATATGGATTATACGATTGGCCTTCACCTAACTTGACGCCAGCAGGAGGGTCACAAAAGCTCGTCAGTAGAGAGAAGACATAATCCTCACCACCGTGGCGAGCTAACGTGATATACGAAAGGTCAGGTGGATATGCACCGTTATTCGCTGCACGTGCCGCCTCTTCATTGGGGTAAGGACTCTGTAATGGACACAAAAGGCAAAAAGCCCATTAAGCAACGAAGGAAGGAGAAAACTGTTGCGCCAAGGAGATCGAAATAAGCCACAATAGCATCGGCCCCCGAATATTTTGTATTTACAATTGTAATTTGACATCCGAATGTTCGTAGTCTTTTCATGGCATATTCGCGGTATTAAACATCAAAAATGTTAATGATAATCGTGTATTGAGGGTTAACAAGGCGAGAGAACAAGATCCAATCATTCCAGGTATCTTAAAAGTGTTCTGTATTCGTTTCGAAGTGCTAAAGATGAAACTAAAGTAATTGACAAAATTTTCGGTTCATACTCCGCATCGTACAGTTTTGCTGACCAAGTGTGTAATACATATAAGACGGTAAATAATGTTGTAAAAACTTCTGCATCTAAGATATATTTAATCTCCTTTTATGGGAACCCAGATGTAGCAAACCTAGGGGACTAGAATCATAGTACATTGAAACACTAAAATACACAAAAGGCGCGTATTGTTTTTTAACACTACGCAAGCATTACGCTTTTGCTCTAGGCTCAGTGTTACCTGGAAGTAGTCAGAAAGCTTTCCGGGCCTCTGGTACATTTCGCCAACGTTGTTGGGTCCATCCGTGACCATCACTTCTTCAGCCTCGCGCTTAGCTTCCTCTTCCGTGAAACATACACCGACCAGATTTCGGTAAGCCACGAACTTTAAGCTATGGCACGCAGCACAAACTTGTTTGTAGACCTATCGTAACCGGAATGTTTTTTGCGATACAAAAGGCATGAAACACATGACTTGTGTTATTAATTTACGCTACGATAAAGACACTAAACAGAAGAACCACATGGAGTATATATATATATATATATATATATATATAT
>MNPL01004556.1:0-20837 GCA_002081605.1 Tropilaelaps mercedesae
ATATATATATATATATATATATATATATATATATATACACATCCCTAAACCAGCTGCCTGTTTGTGTGTAGCAATAATATCCTCCAATTTCATCGAGCTGAGTCCAGAGTACTGTCAATCTCTCTATCTGAATTTGTCAGAAAAAGGTAATCGACTTTGAAGGTGCCTTTTTTGTAATATCTAGAGGCGACCTTCTGGGGGTTCCGTAGGGCTACACGGAGCGCTTCGTCGCCATGTCCATTCAACGGCTCGGCAGCACTACGTTGACCCACATTCTCTACGAGGTCAGGCGCCGTGGCATGCTAATTGATAATGACAATGACGACGAAGCATCCTAAAAAACTTACCCATTCAGTGGGGTATTAAATGAGTAAGACACACGTTAGCCAACTTTTTTTAATGAGGATAGAAGTGAAATCGTGACGAAGACCAAAAAACATTGCTAAGGTATTTGCCACAATGGAGACTTTTCTTCACCAAAGAATTCAATTGTGAGATCTAAACCATTGTTTGGAACTGATTTGATATTACAAACTGCCTGCAGGACGGCCGCTGATGTATTTATGTTAGTTGCCCGTTCCTGCCAATCAAGAATGAAGTCTCCAAGCTGTTCCTTTCCGGTAGAATTGGTTCGTCCAACTTGCAGTTATCGTTCCACTAGTGCTTATCCCTGTAAATATCGCCTACGCAGTTTTTTATGCCGTTCTTCAGCGCCTGCCTAAACGTGCGATTCACAATTTCCTCCCTCGTTATTTGAAAAGTCGCGCAGTACATAACCGTGTACTTTTGGGGTTTCGAAAAATGTTAAGTCGTTTTGGAATGCCTTTAGTAATGTGGTATGGAAAAGCAGTGGAAAATTTTGCCAGAGACGTAGATTTGAATGTGTAGCACCCCGTATTGTACTTCAAGTCAATAAATTATGATAGTATAAACTGAAATGCGTGAAACAATAAATAAATGAATCCATTCATTATGTCGACTATATAGAACCGGGTATTGCATTTCATGGAAAAATATTAATATAAAATGTTATTTTTACAGATACACCTATAAGAAACCTATATAAGAGGCATGTTAACAACACGAAAGGGCTCTATACGGTGTCTACGGCAAACTCGACGTCAAGTTCTGTCATAATTCTCTGCACTATTTTAATTAGTCATTCTTATTGGCTCTCGATTGATGCTAAGATTAAAGCATGATTATGAGATCTTTTATCTGTACCAACTCTTTGAATTTTCGATATAAACTAAAGTTATGGATCTCCTTTGCTAATATTTAATGTTATAAAAATGAATAGGATTAGACTGGAAAAAAGGCGAGATCCATAAGGCTAATGTAATGTATTGTCGTCGAGATTTCACTTTGTTATAGTAAACTCCTAATGCTCAGCAGCGCAGTGGACATGATGAAACATTAAATTTGATTGTGCATGTTACTGGCGGTCATCTCATTTAAAACTTTGCTTGAAGACACGTCAGTGTCCGTAAATTTCGTCAAGAGTCATTTCAGATTAGTCTTGAGGAGCCTCTCGCAATGGAGGTCGACGAGTTTTACAAACTTTTCAACGGCAGCAGCAACAAAAATAACAACGACAATACCAATTGCTTTAAAATGTTGATCTAGAAATATTATGATTTTTTCCATTAATAATGCGCAAATCAGCCGGGCAGGTCAATTCTCTAGATTCAAACTTTTAACATTCACGAAGAATAGCTGCAGCCTTGATTTCCCCTAAAACATACGGAAAAAAACACAAATAAGAATCGTTAAAATGAGAGGGTTCGTTTTTGAAAATTGCTAAATATTTTCTTGCTAAGTATCTGAACTATTATTTTCCATAGTAACGACACTTACTTTTGCTAGCTTGTTTTTTAATGTTTATTGCGATCTTTCTATTCCATTTTTACACAGAATACAAGACGATGTTGAGCAGTTGCATGAATAAAGTGCAAGTTGTAGTGAAATGTTGTGAAATGCAATAAAGTCTTATAGTTAAAAGCATATGACCGGCAGAAGAAACCTAGGAGATATTACATTCCTTCGACTAGCATGCAAACTATTTACATATTGCTTCTAATTATCATTTTTCGCATAGGTTTAACAACAATCAGGTTCTCTCCAAAGTCTCTGTCTCATATGATAACTAAAGGTCTCGATAAATCTCACGTCATATGGAAATTAATTCGAAAACTTCTGAATCGCTTGAAAATATAGGAATTTTGTGTATGGCCAGCTAATTTGCTGCGTTTCCCTGAATTGAGTACGCTTCATTTAAGGCGTTGGGGATAGTTTAGGTGCCACCAGACGTTTGCTAACGGAATGCTTCTCTCCATTCGGATTTGCAATGCATGCCATGGAGCCTTTAGCCCTCAGCGATCTTTCACTCAGTGACACGCGCTCCACTGCTCTTTTACTACTGACTCGGCTTCTTATTTCCAGGTCCAGGGTCTCCCCCGAAGGATTCGATGTCACACGGTATTTCGTCCACCCCGCGCACTTATGCCATCATAGCCTGGTCAATTTGCCACCATGGTAGGATTACCTATCACTGCCGTCTTCGTATAAACAGTTCTATATCCCTACGCTATCATGCCCCCCACAGCTCATTGTTGAGGGGTACTCCCTTTCTTACCTTGGTGCGTCCGCCCCAAGCAGCAGCGGGCTCTTCATGGTTGCGCATTCGCTCCTATGTGGATACCCCCACACCCGCTTTCAGTGAACCAACACGGACAAGACAGGCTTCGACCAAGACGAAGGCAGATTGCCGCTCAAGAGATAGGGGAGCATTAGGGGAAAAAGTCTCCTTCCGTCAGCCCCAAAGCCTCAAGGCTTGATCTGTGACTCGTTACTCAGATCACAGCCAATCTGCAAAAATACACATTTTTATAGACTCGGTATTTAAGACGACGATATTTACTCTATGCCCTTTTATTCTTACATGATGAGTGAGGTCAACAAAATTAGCGCATTAATGTGTCGTACTGGAGTAATATATCCCGGTGCACTTTAGTCTCTTCTATTGTTTGCATAATATTCACAAAAAGTACTTCCTTCCCTTCAAGGAGCCTTGGAATGTATTTGGATAATTCCTAATCAGTAACAAAGTCGGAGTATTGGATACAAATTTGCGCCAGATATATTAGATAGCTACACACAGAAAAATATTTTTTGTTTATGTATCCACATCATAACGGCAATATTTCCCTGATTTATTATTTCAGAGAAACCCATTAGCTTTTGGACCAGTGATTAGGCTTTGGACAATACAAGAGTGTTCTTCACGACCTAAATGAGTGGTAATTTCAAACCCAATAATCTGTTATGCCAATTCTAGTTTTTTCAATGACGCGAACTTCAAATCTCTGAATTGAGATCTTATATTTGTTACTTAACTTAGATAAATCTACAGCTACGTGTCGGTATGGGATCGATGTGACTGGGCTTCAAAGTTGCTACATATTCCCATTTGTTTAAGCGTCCCCTTAGCTGATTTCATGCTCAACCCCTTGTCACCCCAGCACTCCCTCGACTCTTCTCACCCTCAGAATTCTCTTGACTCTGACATCCCAACCCACACGACAAACCACTACCAACATCAAAAGACCAGCACTAGGTATTCGGCTTGGAAAAAGGCGCCTCTTCAATACTCCAACTAGACCCATTTGCCCATAAGGCAACTAGCTGGCATCTAAGGTGGTTGGAAACCCCCACGGCTGTCTGTCTATAGACGAGCCTCTGGCCATTGACGATGCACAATCATGGTCTCGCTTTCGTCCACTCTACCTAAGCTTTGATCGCACCCATTCCTACTGGTGTTCGTTCGGTACCATCCCGAAAGCGTGAAAGTGAGCAGTGAATAGTTTTCCTGCTTCGTATGCTCGTACAGAATGAGAAACTTCGAAGAGAAGCACACAGGAAGGTCGCAACACTCAACAATATAGACTACACTATAGTATGTGAATGACCTGCGTGACTGAGGTCGTGTCCATGTATAGCAGAGAGGGAGTGCTGCAGAGATTAGTGATGGTAACGGAGAGATATGCTCCTAGCGGGTTGCTCAGGAAAGGTGAAATGAAAAGGATGAGCAAAGAGGAGAGAGAGTGCTTGTAGAACTTGTAGGAGACATCAACTCAATCAAAGCTTATTACGAAGCCTCCACGATTCGCCAACTGAACTATGAATTAGGCAAAAAAGGGAGAAATGGTATGGGTGACATGGGCCAGCAGTGAAGAAATGATGTGCGAGGAAAAGAGGCTAAATATGCATAATACGAAAGATCACGATCAAAAAGAAGGAGAAAGACAAGAGTCTACTCAGCTAAATCGGAACATTTTATCCTCAACAAAAGAAAACCTCGTAAACTATCGAAACTTATTCTACACCTACGTGATCTTAGCGAATTAGTCGCATTTTCCTCGTGTTAGTCATGTCTTATAATACTCTAGACAAAGGATTATTGTCTACCTAAACGGCAAATTGTGTGCCTAATCAAGCATTTGAACTCATCTAGAGGTTTCGTATAAAAAACAACATTGTTTTGCGCCACAAAAAACTTTACATAGGTACATTGTACCATCATTATGCAACTTCATGGAAAATAAAAAAACTTCATGCAGAATTTTAATGAGGCTTCTAGAAGAGAAAATCACCACAGTTTCGACAATGGGGGGTACATCTCCACGGAAGGTAAATACGGCATAGTTCGTCTTTCACGCCAATTTCCATTTCAGAGAATCGGGTTCTACCTTGGCTTTGAAAATTTCATCCTCCAAATTCAACCTTGCCTGACAAAGCGTCAACGAAAAAAAGGCACACATTTGTACGGATACTTTCACTGTGAAAATAACTTATAAGAAGTTTGGTATAACAAATAAAGTACATGTATCAAGCCATTTGAAATACTTAAAGATATATTGGAGATCACAAAAACCTTATTTTTAAATGATCTACGATCGAATCTCGAAAAACCTATCACATTTCTTGACAAACACTATTTAGTTCATTCACGACTTCTGTATTACGCTCTTGATGCTTATACAAAAGCACCGCAGATTTTCCCCACTAACATGATTCTGAGGGTAGGTGGGAATGTCGTTTCAGCAAAGATTGGACGACTTTAACATTGGCTTGGTAATCTGAACTAAGAACTTTTTGGGGATTCTCCCCGTTTTAAACCCGAAATCACTCTCGCATTACTTCAAACACTCTATGTACACAAAGAAGTGTTTTGATGTAATCTACTACTCGCCAACCGGTAGCAAGGCGTTTAAAATTTGAATTTTTTGCAGGGTTCTATCGGTTCTGCCCAGTGTGCGGCATGTGATCGTATAGTGGCGATTATATGACGTTTTATGGTACTAATCAGAAACTTAAACAGCAATATTACTGTCTTACGGCTCCCGAGGTGCATTATATACAGTTGGCGTTAGTTGATGCTGACGACGTCAATGAAAGTGGATCAAGTGCTTATCAGGTACCGATATTAGCACCGCTATAACTCCAATAACTAGTCTAAGCAAAGCCACAGTGTCGCAACCACTTTTTGGTAGTCTCAGGTACACTTGGGCATCTGTATAAAGAATGAGATTTTTTTCGATGATTTATAACTTAACTAAATATTGTAGCGAAAGCGAAGTAAAGCAGAGTAGTGTGGATTGATATATGAACGACACAAGATATGCTCATCGTAGTAGCACAATATGCATTTGGTAGACTCCATTGATAGCTGTTAACTCCATTGATAAAAATTAAATATTGTGGCTTTAACTTTGCTTTTTTGTTATCTATGTTGATAAACGTAGTCAAATCGCCCGATTTTGGACTGGATTCATAGGCGATACCATAGCGCAAACACAGCTTAATTTAATTTAGTAGCTCACTACTACATGTTACTTACATACCACCCTACGACAAATATACAGTTTTCATTTTATAAGTTACTTATGGAATAACTAACGTGTAATATAAATACTTCGTGCGTTATTGTATAAATATCGGATTGTCACTATACACCTCACTGGACTATATTCAATTACGAAGAAGTTGAACATATCTAGTACAACGTTCAGTTAATGCCAAACATGTACCAAATTCATGCTAAATGAACCTTACTGACCAAGCATGAGTAGCTTACCGTACAAAAAGTAAATGCGAAAGAAACCTATATATTGAAGTCTGGGTTAACTTCGCTAGAATGACAGCAATGTACGTTGTGTTTAACACGTTTAGGTTCTTATCAAGATGCACCTGCGGCTCCTCATTTTTATAGAACCCGTCATTAGACGAAGGTGAGTAAATGATTTTGACACCAGGCATTTCAGTTGATATTTAATGACGCGGAGCATTCATCCGGTAGAATAATAGAAATTTATAAATAATGTGAGACTTAGAGAGAAAGAGACGTGGGAAGTCAATATTGGATAGAATAGGAGTTGAGCAGGTTTTGCTTACGGCATTTGGTAGTTTAGACTACGACTCAAGCGGTGATGGCCACTAATAGTATAGGGCTAGTTCTGAGTTCAAAGCCGCTGCTCGATCAGACGTTCTTGAGTGCAAGTTCTCAACTGACAGTCGACCGTTCAGACTCTAGACAGGTCTCTCGGTGCCTCGTGACATCTGACAGCTGACTTGAGTAGAGGAGTTATCTGTCATTCACTGATTTGAGTGGTCTAGGTTTGGGTTCTGTTCCCAGTGGCTGTGGTATATTCCATGGGGAATCGACTGGATCCACAGAGCTACTGGTCTCGAATCTTACAGACGAATATACCGTTTCCAGATAGTTGAGGTCATCTGATGTATGATACGAAAACGGTAACTGCAGGAGCCACAAATCTATGCAATGAATCAGCTTCCTTCTTTGAGATACTGCTTCAAATATTGTCAAAACGCTTATGTCCAATGAAAGAATTTGGCGATACCTGTCCGTCCAATTAATTCCGTTTAGGATGTTTCTCGTCTACATG
The DNA here is from genome assembly GCA_002081605.1 of Tropilaelaps mercedesae. Taxonomy (NCBI): domain Eukaryota; kingdom Metazoa; phylum Arthropoda; class Arachnida; order Mesostigmata; family Laelapidae; genus Tropilaelaps; species Tropilaelaps mercedesae. Next base: position 6,966 of record MNPL01004556.1, read on the forward strand.
CATTTTTTCTATTGTTGACCCGGATAGATCCTACAATTGTTTTTAGTATTAAACAATGAATACGATTAGTCGGTGAATGCCTTCTGACTTTTTATTTGCTAACGCTGAATCTGCTTTGCGATGCGGCGGCAACCCATATTGGAACTCAAATACTATTAAAAATTATTTATCTACAAGCAGTTAGCACATTTTTTAGTTATTAAAAAAAACGCTTTTAGAATTTCAGCTTTAAGACAGTCTTCTTTTGGGTTTTATTTTGGTACGATTGGATAGCGTAACAATCTAATATCGATACCCTTAACTGAGAAAAAGACTTCCCGCTAAGAAGACTTTTTTGCAAATTGTTGTTCTGCAATGTGGTGAAATCTATGTACAGGTAAGCGTATTGTTGTGTGCCTGTTAGTTCCATTTATTTCTTCCCAGTTTTGGTCACGGCAAGCATTCTGTGAAATTTAGCTGTACCGTCTACGAGGCAACATAATCTGCTAAATGATAAACGGTGCCGTCACATGATACGCTTGAAGCATGCCGGTTTTATAGGATCGGGCTTTTTAAGTTGCAACACAGAAAGGTCCTCCCAGATGAATCTGAATCCGTTAGAGGCTAGAGCGATCTGTGTCTCGAAAAAGTCCAATACTGTTTGACGGAATAACACTGATGACATCCGTATTGGCACACTCGCGATCTAGGCGCTTGCCTGATTATACCCATTTTGTAGGATGGCTGTCGATTAGGCCGTCCATTAATAATGCTACGCTCGAAATATTTGAACCTACTCACATACCTTTGCATAGGCCGTCTTACTCAAAAATATAAGATTTTTCAAAAAGCTTTTAAAGAAAAACAAGACGGGACTATGATCGGCTTACGAGCTTGTAATTTTTTATTTTTCACGAAAATTTAGATATGATCACTTCAGTAAATCAAAGATTACTGTCAATTAACTTTTCTAGATCGGTTTAAAGCGAACATCTATAGTTGCGCCAACTAATCCTTGCTGAGAGCATAACAGGTTGTAACTGTACTACATTCGTTTGCTTTAAATCAGTTCAAGGGCCTCTTGGTTTTTTTTGATCGTCTAACAATGAGCTATGCAAATTTGTCCTATATTGATAAGAGGTACACTAAAACAGCAGTTGTATTTTGATTTTACGATGTCGATGCTTATTATACATAATCATTGACATGAAAGAAATATATATTTTATCTAAAATATACGGGAGACCAGGCCGTTCTGTTTTAAGCGATTGGCGGTTTTCGAATTCCCAGTAATAATGAGGTTACACGCGCTCTCCAATCCTAAATTGTTATACACATTTCTATTGATAAGTCGAAAGTCGTCGTTAATGGCTGCTTATCCGCACATAACATAGTATACACGCTTAAACCGCTTAACATATACCTAGTTCTAAATTAGAGCGGTGTGGTTCCACTTACGTGTATGCCATCAGGAAAGGCAATTAATTGTGAACATCCATACTATAGCCAGCAGGGGGAGATATAAATAATGGTTGGTTTATTGCTTGGATATTGGCATTATTGGGTGTCCGGCTATAAAGTGTATTGTTACCACTAGACTTGTTGTCCTGAAGTATCATATCAGAAGCTTTCTCTCCAATCATGATAGTTGGGGCGTTGGTGTTTCCTAAAATGATAGCAAACATAATGGTAGTAAAAAGGAATTCCAGTTCAAAAACACAAATGAATTTACAATAACAGCCCCACATCATAAACCTAGATTTGTATTGATGGGCAAATTAAATTATATCCATATTTAAAATCTAATCATATATGCTAATTACTTTTTCTGTTCTTCATTATTTATTGGCTATATAAATACATTTTCTGGTTAGTTGAAAACACGAATTACTTGGGTCCCAACATTATGAAAACATGGGACACAGAAATCCAAAACTGTTATACCTACCTGAAACAATTGTCGGCATAATGGAGGCGTCTGCTACACGTAGATTTTTTAGTCCTTGAACGCGGAGTCGTGGACTGACTACAGCTCGAGAATCATTGATGCTGCCCATTCGGCAGGTGCCCACCGGATGGTAAAGTGTTGATGTGTATGTGCGAGCAACGCACGCCAAATATTTGTCCGAGTATAGAGTATAATCCTTACATTCAGGGAATGGTTTGTCCCATAGCTGGGCGCCGTAGCGCCGAAAAGCAGGCGTTTGTACGAGTTGTATACATACCTTAATTGCAGCAACCATAGCCAGAATATCTTCCGGATGATGAAGATATTTTGGATTAATGATAGGATGGTCATATGGCGAAGCCGATGCCAACTTAAGCCATCCTGCAGAAGCAAATTAAACATTATATTAGCACATGGCTAATAAATAACATACAACGTGCTCTGCAAAAACGTTATATAAAGATTTAATGTATTAAAAAAAATGTATGTTCCTCATTTAGGGCAACAATATAAATAAATACTTGACGATAATATCGCACCAATCATTCTACTGATTTCTGTTATAAATGTATTTCTAATTACCTGCGTGATCAATTTCATGTTATTTAAATACCGCTTAGAGGTCGTTTTGAGACGGGTGTTCATTGATAAGTCATTCAGAAGGCCTCGTAGGAGTTTTCCGCAGCTCATTTTATGAACATTGCTCTTTATTATACATTAGAGAAATGTAACCAAACCGCGATAACCAAACCCATAAAACGGGTAAATCGTAATTTTCGTTTATCTCGATGAAACTAACATGAATTCGAAAAGATCATTAAATTCTAAAATGGTATTTCATATATAATTTCGTTCTCATAAAAATAAGAGCATAAACGGGTAGAATTAGCACAATACGAATATAAACTCGATGATAGAAATTATAGATATCGCAGCTTTTAAAGCAATTACAACAATAAATTACTTCATTGTAATATTATTCGTACCTCGTAAGATGCAGCGTTGAGATCAATTTTTCTCACCTTCTTTTACTTGCTCACTGTTTCTCGATTGTGCTTTTGAATATATTCCCATTCTTTTACACTCAGTTTTCGTACCTTAATCACACATTAGGTAAATACTTTCATGAATTTGCCCTTAGACTTAAATGATGGAATCTCCCGAGAAAAGATGTAATTGATTTTATTAGACTCTGATCAAATTAAGCAAACTTATTCTACGTCATTTTCATACAGGCGTTTTTACACTGCAAGAAAATACAGTTCTATTAACGAACATATTGCCGAACGCTAATGAAACGGACTAATACAGAGTCAAAGTTTAAAGTGTTGTTAGATTTTCAATATAAGGGATCGGTTAAAGACCCTGTCGTAGAGAATACTGACATGACTCGTCGTATTACATACCCGGTTGAAAATACGGCAGTTCTACCGCTATTCTCTTTGCTCTTCAAATTGAATCAGTGTATCTTACGATTTACACGTATGCATTCAGCTCGTACAATTATCACCTAACACGAAATTTTGTTATATTGAAAATTCTGTTCAGCCAGTGATATTTCTTAAACATTAATAACATGTTTTGAGACAATTTTGCAATGTCTGCCAAATAGCCCACCATTAATAATTTAATGTATATGGTGCTTAATATCGTACGAACTTTAAATACGTGAAATAATAACATAATCAAACCTTTTCGGCTAAATTTTAATTGCAATAAAAGCAATAAAGGAGAGTTGAGAGAGAGTTAAAATGAGCATGGCATCGGTGAGGCTCAAGGCATTTGAACCATAAATTCTTTCATGCAAAAATGCAGAGGCCTCATGTTATTATACTAGAAAAGGGTTTGTGTACCGGAATAAATATTTCCCGTAGAAAGAGGTGACGATTTGTATACAACTTTGTTAAAAACATCAACAAAGTTGTACATTTTTTAGTTTTGTTTCATCATTTATCTCTATTAAAACTGACCTTGGTTGCCACTTCAACTGCGATTTTTTGTTCCTATAGGGCCATCTTTTAGTCATTACAGGGCAAAATATAGTTTTAGAACATTGTATCCTTCCTGTCTAAACGTAGCCTTACACAGTTTCCAGAAATCATATGATGATGGTTCTTTCAAAATCAATTGTCGCGTCAATTTACAAAAATACTTAAAGGCTGAAGTAGACTTGTCGACCAATTGCAAACGGCTTAACACCTTGCGCTATCTTTAGAAATACAGTAAATTGTAGAAAATACTGGTGCTCGTCTGAGGAAAAAACGTTCTATCAATAAAGCGCAATACCGTTTTACCAGAGGTGAATTACCATCCTCTCAACGAACTCAAATGACACATAATAGGACTCCTTTTAAATAGAAAAAAAGACTCATATTTTATCTACTTAGACTTCTTAAAGGTATTCAACACGGAAAATCATGAGTGAAATCCTCAAAGTGAAGCAGGTGAAATCTCATCGAATCAACAGAGAAGTATGCGATAGTAACGTCGGGACACTAAGCTGCACAGTATTTATTAGATGACAAGGGGCTTCCCACAGTAAACAGCTGCAGAGGCCTAAGTGAGTGTGCGCATCGGCTTTGTTTTGTTTCATTTCAGCACTCACATACCTTATATCATTCACTCTTCGACTCAACTTTGTGACATGAAAGAATTCTTGAATCAGTAAAGGCAGGTTTATTTACAAGCTATCAAAACGCTGCGCAATCATGTATACATTGTAGGCTACGCTCAACGCAGGAACCAGCGCGGGTAGTTTATTCATGACTCTCTCAGTCGCTTCATTCGGTAGTCGGACATGTTCGAGTCCATCAGTTCAATTTCCTATTGGGGGTGGCCTGCCTAAAGGCGCGACCTCGTATGGTCATCATTTAAATCTGTTCATTACACCAAAAGAAGTGGCCATTCTTCCACTTCTACTGTTGCTTACGGTTGCCCTTACTACTTATGGTCCTTCTATCATTCCTATGATAACGTCGTCACTAGCTTGCCTTGCCTATCAGTCACTAGGCCTATATTCAAATCAAATTTTTGGATAAAAACTATTTATTTTAGTTTTGAACCCTACCCAGCCTCCCCCAATTATAACCTGCTGTATTTGGATTTTTAACTTATGAATATTTGTGGGTTCTATTAGTAGAAGAACTCACCTACAGATTTAGGCCGTAGCATTACAGGATAAATCGAAATGCTGTCCTCATAGTTATGTCCTGAATAAACGTTTTTCCATACGTGCTCTTGGAGACCATGGGCATAGCGAAGAGTCTGTCCGCCATCAGATACAGGTGACCCTGACGCGAAATGCAACTCGAAATCGGGCCAGTCTTTGGCCGCATTAGCGTATTTCGTGTTAATGAAACCAAGGCCCTCAACGCCGCCAAGTAGAGTGAGCGGGCCTGTGCCATTAACTTGATACTCTTGCACTATATCCATGTTAAATACACGTGATTGAACAACTGAAACTGGATGCTTGAGTAGAAAATTTACTCCGCCGCTGAAGATGTGATCTTGAAGATTCTGGCCGACAGGTAAATCCAACTTACAGTCAATGCCCAATGAATGTAGGTGTTCGCACGGACCTGCAGAGACCGAGAAAAATGAATAAATATAACCTGAATAAAGACAAAGGAGATTCTAGCATCAAGAAGGCGCAAAGCAATATTTTGATATGTTCTCTACACTTTCCAAAAATTGAAAATTACACAGAAAGGAAGTTTGCATTGTTTCATTAGATTCCAACCGACAATTTGCTATTAGTACATGTCCTTGTTTAAAGTAGGTAAAACATAGTTACGATACTCTTTAGTTATTACAACGTTAATTACTGATGATCTTGCAATCGGTCTTCATATGAAGTGTTGTACTAGCTGGTTCATTACAATTCAATAGTTGCACTACCTGTTTGATTAGACTTTGCTCACCGATTCCTGATAGCATAAGGAGTTGAGCTGAATTTATCGAACCAGCTGAAACGATGACCTCTTTCTTGACATAGGCCAACGTCGGTACGGAAAAGCGATCGAAAACTACTGATTCAACGCGGCCCGTCGCTTTATTTACGTTGAGCTTCGTAGCCATCGAGTAAAGTGAGATATGCAAGTTGGGCCGATCTTTCACTGGCTCAAGAAAGGCTCGAGAAGTGGATAAGCGCGCTCCACTGCGGATAGTTCCTTGAGGAGTCATAAACCTATAGGTTCATAGTGTAACGAAGTGTATAAAATAAATAAATCGATTTGTACAACTGATTTGCACCATTTTAGGTGGAGCTGTACAATATCTCTTCTAAAACTGAAACATTTCACCATATTTTTTTGTAATAGGCTTTTTGGTCATGGCAGGGTGGAACCCATTTAGCTATATTACTCACAGGGATTGTAAACGTTATTTACAATAAAATAAATAATTTAAACAAAACGGTTGAAAAAATTAGAGGACAAAAAATGTTGCCTCTCATGAGTCCAAAATTTTGATCGCTTTTGGAGACTTAATCATTAAAGTTAGCATAGTGCAGATATCTTTGACCAACGCGAGTAATCTTTAAATATAAAAATGCTATTCATTTGGTCAAACTCTTTCTTAGACCTTTGAATTCGAGCTCATTTTTTGGCCAGCAAAACACTTTTTAGAATCAACATCAAAACATAGCATAAAGATTGACGACCTTGCCATTTTTATGAACAAGTAATCTTCTACTGTTTGAAAAATGTACTAAGTTCCTATTAAGAAACACCAGTCCAAATCAATGTATTCGTTAGATTTTTAGTACATATTCGAGCAAAATCAGCGATATTTGAGCCTATATGTGATTCCCATATACACACACATTCGATCGACTCAGACTCGCTTCTAATTCGGTTATTTATTCCATTAAATATTCATCTGTTTACCCTGTGCACCGGGCGCCATTTATGTCGGTTTCTTCATAGCCGAGTTGTTTTCCAGCTTCAATGAAAGCTTTCGCTAGTGCGGTGTTATATTTAGGTCGCTCAACATTTAGATAACCACCTGGAGAAGCCGTTTGACACATAAAACATTATAGTACTTACTAGGTGCATCGATAAGCCTAGAATAAACCATTAGTCTCTGATGAAAAAAAAAAACGAATTTAATTAGTAGAAGTTGGCTGAAGTTGGTATAAGTGTAAATATAAACTATTTGTAATGACCCAGGGATGTAGAAAATTCAGACGTTTTGTACACGTACTTTAACAGTTGCAGCTTGGCAACAAACTCACGCTTGGAGTTGTTTGTTTGTGTGATCACATACCTTTTCCATGCCAGCCATTGTCACAAATATCAGGATCTCGGTTGTCTTCACTTTTTAGGAAGTACGGAAAAACATCCTTCCATGACCAACCTTCGCAGCCCATTAACGCCCAACGGTCGTAGTCATAGTGACATCCTCGCACATAGAGCATATAGTTTAAAACACTACAGCCTCCCAAAACCTTTCCACGTGGCCACCGACTTCGCTTATCTTTTAAACCGAAACACGACTTTGTTTGTGGCACCGTTTTGTACTGCCAGTCGAGCTTTGATCCCTGCGTTGAGATGAGATAATGAAATTGTCGAAATACGACGATTTATTAAAGTACTTACCCTATGCTGAATGTCTGCGTATTTCCACTGCATTAAAAGTTGATGGATGTGCTTACCTGTAAAGTAGCTGCTAACAGAGGTATGTCTGAGATTTGATTTTCAGTTCCTCCAGCTTCCATAAGGAGAACACTATTCGAACAGTCCTCGCTCAACCGATTTGCAATGACGGCTCCAGCCGACCCTCCACCTGACAAAGTCAATCAAAACAAAAGAGGTGTTTACATTTATTTAGTTGTTACGACGTATCGTATTCAACTGAATCTCATATTGATAGATCGACATCTAAGTAGTGATTCACTGTTACCTGCAACAACTATAACAAGTATTGGCTAGGAGGTGCATTGCAGTTTCAAAGCTGATATTGCGATTGATGATAGGTAAAGTTTTCTGGTTGACGTGTCTGGTATAGGTTGACCTTGTATTAAATCAGGAGCTTTTACAGTATCTCTTTAAGAGTTACTTTAAAGAATAGTTCTGCTGTTGTGAATCGGTGTCACGTCCTTCTTAATTTGGACAAGAACGACTAAACCTGCAGACTTTTCATTGTCATGTATAATAATAACGAATTAGAAACACCAAGCGAAACCAGAGAAACATACCTAAGATTCGACGCTTTCAGATGAATGAACTGAAAATGTGCATCAGGCCAAAATTCGCTTGGCCCCTACAGCTTGGACAGAAAAACTATTTATTTAGCTATACAATATCAATTAGACCAGTTAAATGAGCTTTAATATGCGTTTTTCCAAAGACAGCTGGTTCTGAAACATTTGAATAAATGTGTCAAATTGTTTTTATGCATGTTTTTACACTTCTAGTTTGGATCCAAATTCTTGGTATTTTTGGTAAAATAATAGACAATTGTAATTAGTAAACGTTGTTAGTCTGCAAGTATATCGCAACGTACATTTCTCACGAGTGACTGTTAATAATCAGCTTTTATAATTTATAATTGTAGCGCGGACAACCAATAAAATACCATAACTTATATGTTGAATAAATCGATTTGAAAATATGCTAAATTATATTTGGACCTTGTTTTTCGGCAGGCATGTCACTTTTCTTCTCAAATATGTCACATATGTACAACCATTTTGCCTGTGTGTTAACAATAGTTTGTCATTTTCTTTAACTCGAATTGAGATCCGCAAGCATTATTCTATTTGCTAAAGTTATTTATTAATACCTTCAACTTACCCACAACGATGTAATCGTAGTTAAAGCTCAGAACGCTTCTTTGAAGCTCAACATTTTCATTTGCCAGCCTCGAAAAGAATCCAGCCATGAAGGGTAGAAGCCCTGCATATCGCATTCGGTTCATACTCTATTTTTTTTATGGAGCAAATCGCTATATTCAACTCAATATTGAGCACCTAGCGTTTAGTACAGAAAAAAAACTTGCTTTATTATTCCATATGCCATCAATGGGCACAATTAAATGTCTATACATAAAGGAATAAAATTATTCTCTGACACTTTTTTGGCAATTATTTGACGTAGAGTTGCTGAGTGGAGCAATTTCCGTAGGTGAATTGATTCCTTATTGACCTCCACACAGCAATCAGGCAAGAATCGTCACAGTAACAACATGTCGTCAACCTGCACGCATGAGTGCATGCAGCATATTTGAGCGTGTGAGATCAACCCCATCATCACAAGCACCAAGTATACCAGTTATGCATACGTTTTGCATGTGCTGTTACAGTCAAAACGATGCATAACTGGTACAGAATGCTCAGAATGGTAATATTATGATCAACACGTGAAATTATGAAACGGGAGTATATAGAGGTTATTTTAAAACTCGAAGTAGCAAATGATGTCAGCCGTCTTTACTGATTTTTATTGACGGTATTATTAGTACAATTAGTGACACATTGAGTAAAAGTTTCTCTTAAAGCTCAGCGGTTCCCGTTTGTTGTATTTAATATTTTGACGCTTACGTAGAACTTTCCAGAGTTCCACTCAAAGTTTGTCTTTTATTGTAACCAATATATAAATATATATGTACTAAAAAATCTAGTTTATATCTCTTATTGTGACTTTACTCCGGTGGCACACCCTCTATTCTTGCATATCCAGGAAGTGTGCATAACTTTACATACGTAGTCGTCCGTCACAGAATCATTCTACACCGGTGAAACCAGACAACTCAGACTACTAATAAAGTCATCATCGGCAACGGACATTATGTAATAAAAAGCGACCGAGTGTATGTGTAGCGTTGAAAGCCGGAACACTTACATCCGTTTCTGCTTTTGTTTTGTTGCTCCTCTCGGTAAATTTAGAGACGGCAAAGTAAATGAAGACACTTTACCCGAGCTATAGCAAATGCCTCGTTTCGGGTGTAGACTGCTTTTGAAGGTTTGGCTGCAGCGGTTTTTCTTGCTTCGGCATGATCCGATCCCCTACCCAATTTTGATCATTAAAACCAGTACCACCACTAAAACAGCATTGACTACACATCGAAGTCACTCAGCAACAGCTAACAGTAGGTGGAGAACTCTAATACTGACGCAGCCTTAAACAGCTTTTTCAGTTTGACAATTCGGCACGAACAACAAAGAGCAAGAGCAGCGTGATATCGTACTAAATTTTAAATCATCAATTACGTTCACGCGGTTCCGTTTGCAGTTAGATATTTAGCTAGCTTTGTTTTTCATTCTTCAGCGCTCGATGTTCAGTTTACCCTCACCTAAGATCACTCCCACCGTTGCCGCTCCTGTCGGAGAGATCTTTTCTTTCTCCTTGTTGTGTAAGCCATCAATCCTGGGATTCTCCTTCTACCGCGTTATACCTATTGGTTATTTCGTTTTTTTTTGCTCTGTTCTTTTTACAATTTCAAGATATTGGTGCTGGGCGCTGACTTTCGAAGTAAGCTTCAATTGAGCTTTACGACTCGCCCCGAGGAAAGTTAACGCTTATGCAGCAAGTCTAACTGGAATGTTACATATAACACCTGTGAGATATTAGCAAAGAGACTTTTTAGTGCAGCTTTCTTATGCGTAAGCATCAGTAGCATATTAAAGGTTGAATACGGCATGCGCAATTACTCATGACTTTTTGAAACAGGCATATTTTTGTAAATGTTTGACATAAAAATACCTAATAGAGTCGTAGGAGCTATAAGAACGTTAGCGAGTGCTGTGCCTTGTCTGTTTGCTGCAAAAAAATTATGTTAAGACACTACGATTCAAGGTCACACTTATAGCCGTTATTATTATTTCTAACATTTGATGTTAGACCCTACGAAGATAGAGGATAAAATACAAGCCTTTCAAATTATTAAAAGTACAATTGAAAGTCACATATTACAAATTGCAAGCATTTCTTACTGTGTAAAATCAGACGTAGCTAGTAGGCGTAACTAGTAAGAGATCTCAATGACATATCCCATAAACATGTTAGTTCACACATATTGTACGTTGAAATAATGATATTGAAGAGAGAACTATATAGTTCAAGTAACGTCTAGGTGCCATGGGACAACCCTCTTCTTAAATGTTTCATTAGTTTCATTACTTTCGCTTGAAGCGAGCGATCGAGCTGTTCTAGTGTATGCTGGAAGGGTCTTCTAAATAGCTTGACTCCCAACTGCGAGTATTATTATCAAATTGTTACCAACATTTTTCGCAGTAAATGCTAAGAGCAGGAGATTAGAAAAAACATTACGAGTACTATTGCCTGATTTCGAAATATTACAAAGGCTCGGACTATAACCTTGGACTATCTAATGATAAAAGTACAAAATATGCATTCTTAAATAGGAGCGATAATGGTCTTTCACAAAAAGTGAGCATACGCAAAGGCTCTATGGGTGATTGGATGGGATATATGTCTAAGTGCCCTCTTTCGGAGTCCGAAATAAGTGTTATCCGATTAGAATTGTTTCATCTAGAGAACTCCTTACCATACGGCATTTTTAAACTGAAAAAGGTAAGATGAAGAAGCATACATGCACTTGGGTCAAGAAATTTTCAGATTCCAAGTAGCCCCATCAAATTTTAATTTGAGCTGGTGAATATGTGCACCCCCATCTACTCTATCACTGATCACAATACTTAGAAATTGAGCAGACGTGGACCTCAAAACTAGCTCGGTGTTAATTGTGATACTAGCATGAGTGATATACAAGGAGCTGATTATAGAGTATATGTTAAGAACCGTAGATTTGGACATGCTAAGAGAATGGAAACTTGTTTGGAACCATTGCTGAACAGCGGATAAATCTTCTTTAATGTTAATGGCTATTTTCAAGTTCTTCTCAATACCTTCAGATATGCAGGGTATCACCGTATCAAGAACTTAATCTGTATATTATTTAATGATAATGTTGACTCCTGACTTTTAAGAAAAAGATACATTATCGAGATACATTACATATTAGCTGTGTGGAGAAAATTTCACCGCCCGATATTTCTCAGCTCTTTTCCAAACTATCGTATCTCGGTTGGTGAAGCGCTGCCACCCAGTAAGTTTACGAATTTCTCTGTATCTTCCATTCATCTTCTGATTTTTTTTTAAGATAATAATGTTGCTGGAAATATACTTATTGTTAACTAAAGATAACCTAAAATAATGCAGAGTTGAATGAAGTTACAATTTGGGATGACCGGATGTTGCTCCTTAACCTAATAAACGTTAACGGACACTGAGTACGTTAATCATACTATTAATATTAGTTGCCTATGCAGGTTTACTGGTTACAACATCCATTGCCTTTTTACTCCCAAATCCGCCAAGCAATTTTTCTTCCTGAGAGCAAGATAGGTAGGCCTGTGTAGAATCTTACTTTTTATTTTTGACACCGCTTCAAGCAGAAACCTAATGTTATAGCATAACACTAACTAGCGTTCGTTTTTAGGTCAAAATCGTTAAGGAGCTTCTTTATTATATCGTCCACAGGAGGAATAACCTACAGTTTAGCAGAATAACCAATATCGCAAAAGTAGTAGTGACATGGGTAACAAAGTACAATCAACTAAACAGTGACCATAGCCATGGCGTTGTGGCTGTGTTTATGTGCTTTGAGCTATCTAGCGTTAGAACTAACACCATCTCCAGTATCAGCGTCGATCGTAGTATCACAGAGAATTATTTGCGGCCAATCAGTGTCGACCAAACCGAAATGATCAAACTAAACTGAAATTAGTCCTCATCCAAAACTATTGGCACGTCGCCGATCAAAAAGTTACTACCGACTCGATTGTACATAGGCAATGGCAGCTCAGTTATAAATTGAGCAGAAAATTAAAATATCATAGCGCCGCCATCATCATCAGCACATACAACAACAACGAAAACGACAACAGCAGGAGCAACAACAACAGCAACGGCGACAACGACGAAGACAGCAATAACAACAACAGCAACGACGATGGCTACGACAAACCCAGAATAAAGAAGCCAATGTATTATGGCCTCAGCTAAACATCGTCTCGAGCAAATTCTGTCGCCCGCGAGCAAGCGCTTGGCTGCCACGGAACTTCATGAGAATTGCTTAAGTCGTCGCACTACCCATCTTAATCTCAAGCTTATTATCTGTCCGTCTGACGGGCTTGATTAATTGGTGTTAATTGGAAGGCGGTCATTAAATTAAAATAAAGCCCTCATCGGCCACTAGGGCTCTATTGTCTCCAATTTAAGAAAAAGAAGAAGCTCTAAAGAAATAGCTAGTAGCAAACACCGTCATCGTTCTTCTAATTTACGAAGTTCGTCAAGCTAGAGGGTTAAACTTGGCAAGAACCCTATGGCAAGAACTAGATTCATAATAAGCTAGGTTCAGTATGTCAGAGGTACAAAAGAATAGAATAATGATAAAATAATTGTAACAATTATTTAAACAAAAAACTACGAGTAGCTGTACCAACAAATATCATCAAAATGTGAAACAAAATATTTCTTCCGATACGTCTTTACGATTTTCTGTCATCTCACATTTAATATCTGCTTTGGTTTAGAAAAAATTAAAAAAATATTACTCTTTGTGTGACACATACCTGAAAAACGGCAGCTAAATTACGATAAAAGTACACCCTTCTGGCTTAGCTGACTGTGCCTATTATTATATTAAAAGAACATTGGTCCAAACAAATTCATATTTATTGTCAAACTTGATGGTAGCTCAGGTATGAAATATAACACATAAACGTAAAGTGTAATAATGTACAGTTATGGCGCATGGCGAAAAAATTAAACTACTGTCAGAAATCAATATAATAAATTTACGTGGCGATTTTTTGAAAAGTTTTAAAAATACTTTAACAAAGTTGATTTTACGTAAATAATTACAGGGTATTATCTATTATATATATATATATATATATATATAATTACAGGGTATTATCT